>WEDG01007809.1:0-35021 GCA_017591395.1 Schistocephalus solidus
GAAAAAGTTATGACAATGTGTGCAGATAAAATGTACAAATTCATAACTTGTCCTGCTATGTCAACAGTTAGCAATGTTTTTAAAAATAAATGGTGAACTAGAAAAATAGGCAATGAAAAACTCCTACCATGAAAAATGGAGGGAGAGTTCAATAGGCCTTCATTTTCGAATAGAAGGTAGGAGAAAAACTGCTTAGGAAAAAATGGTCAGGTGGTAGAATAGGGTAATACTGCAGTAGCATTTCAGAATGAGATAATGAAAAGTCGAGGTGATTCGTTCTTGATCACTTAGGCGTATGAAACAGAATCTCACGAAAACGCGTCAACGAGCTTTAGTCCTCAGCATCATAGGATCCAGAATTGAATTCTGATGATGGTTAGTATCCAAAGAAACCGCAGCATTTAAGACTGTGGACCACCGAATTTGTACGTCCGAATGACATCATCGTTTGGAGGACGGGTGATATAAGGAGACATTATAAAGTTCATGGGCGTTCAAATTCCCGATGGTCCTTTCTCCGAGTCATGGGGAAAGCTACTGGGAAAAGATGAGGAAAATAAAAGGTTGAGATCGCCTGCAATTATTTTATATTCAATTTGAATATCAGATATGGTGTCTATTAGATTGGTTAGGCAAGTTTCATCATAGCTACATTCTGGAGGAGTGTGGCGACATCTGATAAGTATATTTTTTGCGACAGGGATTTTATTGTGGCAAAGCATGCTTCGCCAGGGAAATTTTCGTGTGAAACATCGAAACCACTTTGTTAAATGGTAGTTTTGATGTATATCATACAGCCACCGCCTCGTTTATTAATGTGGTCTTGTCGATAGAAATTGTAGTTTGGGACAAATAGCGAAGTGTTCGATGTTAATTCATTTACCCATGTTTCCGTTAAACAAACTCTATCGGGATTATAGGCTTCAGCGAATGTCCTAAGTTGTGGTATTTTATGTACTATCGATCTCGCATTAATAAGGGCGATACTTAGGATGTCGGATAGGGAAGAGGCCAGCTGTTGTGAAAAAACTGATTTCTAAAACTGGTTTGAGTGTGCGGTGGGCTAAAAGAAGGGAAATGCGTAACTGTTGGAAGGTATGGTGATGTGTATGGTGAGAAATGAGTGAATGGGTAAGAGTGTATTTGTTGAGTGTGTGGTGGGATTTGAGTGCATGGGTTACAGTGTATGGGTTGTGTGTAGCTGTTAGAGAGCATGGGTTGGTTGAAGAGGTTTTGCCCCATATGGGGGGGGGGATAAACTGGGTGGTTATTGTAAATACCTGGGGTTATTGTTGGGAAGTTTTGCCGACCTGGGTAACTGGTTTGGTTGCCATTAGTTGCTACTATGTTTGAAAGGTTAGCGTGCGGTGGTTTACTCATATGCCATGCATTTGGATTTGAGGGAGTTGAGATGTTATAATAAGAGCTTATTCATGTCTTATGAGAGTTTGCAGAGTTTGGAGCACTCGTATTTCTTGGGTTGACATTTTTTGGGCTTTTTAGTTGTAATGGTGTGCTCAATAAAGCTTTTTGTATAGGAATACTAACTGGGAGACAAATTGGGTTATCTTTTGAGCTTGAAGGGATTGACACGTACGTCATAGGATTTGTTTGAGTTGCTGGGTCAACAATTTCTGTTACTGGTTGTTCAGTTGACGGAGTAATAGTAACACTTATATTACTATCTAATATTGTGACATGACTGGATCCAGAATTTGTGTCATCAAGCTGTTCCAGAGATGTTATAGCATTTTGAGGTGCTTGTTTCGTTTGATTCTGACATCCTCTCTTAACTGTTGAAGCAGTTATTCGATTAGAATTATGAGTTTCAGAAAAACCATCAGATAAACTTGCCAAAGGTTTGGCTAAGGAGACACTATGCTTATTATTTTGCTCTAACTGACTTATACGCTTTGCATTATAGTTGGCAGCATTGGAAGTGCCTGCTTGGGGTTCTACTGAGGAGACGGTTTGATTAACATCTGGTTTGAGCTGTGTGGCTTTGGTCTGAAGTTCACGTCTTTGCATAGGTGTGAGGTCTGGACCTATGAATGCTTTTCGAGTGAGCAGAGTTCGGTTTACTTCAGGGTTTTGTAGAACTAGATCAGCTTCGGTTTGTGAATAGAAAGTCACTAACACTGGCTTATTTTTGTTTCTTGAGTTAAGCCTTTTGGTGGAAGCTATGCGGATGTTTAGCCCACACGAGTGTATGAGTTGTTGGATTGATGGTGTGGGGTTTATCGAGTGGGGATATTTCGGATAATGACATTAAACTTGCGTTTGGACCTATCAGCGACCTCTGATGAGACTACGTGTATGATCAGTTCTATTTGTGGTACGCTTGTTAAGCGGTTTGCAAAAGATTTTGAGTCTAATAATGAGTTGAGCAACGTAAATAGATGTTTATATTTGTCGATAAAGTTTTGCAGACGCAGGATAGCAGAGAGATCTAGTTTATCGATAGTTACGTTTGCGTCTGTCATATTTCTGGTATATGAATACGTGAGGATTAAGACGGTTTGATGCCACAAATTGGGAGCTAGGGTACAGAAGTACACTTCTTATAAATTAAGATTATAATTGAGCGGGAAAATATCTCAATATCTTCAAATAATACGCAATTTTAACTTATCTTGGAGCTGAGGATTTTTAGCGATTGTGCACCGTTGGCCTCCGATGATCACATCGAATAAGAAGGCGCTGAATGTTTCTTGAGGAATTATCCGGCTCACGAGTAAGCTTGAACGTGACGGTCCTTTTGATGGCTTTCAATTCAAAGGAACACGCTTCCTCACCAATCGCCCGAATCTAAACTTACTTGGTCTTGACTGGATCGAGAAACTCGGTCTTATAGAATTGCCACTTAACTGTGCTTGCAATAGTGTGCAGGCATCTTGGCTGAGTCCCATTAAGTCGAATCAACTGGCTGCAAAGTTGATGTCTACTCTACATGATAAATTCGCCTCAGTTTTCCAAGACAGTCTTGGTCGCTGCACCAAGATGAAGGTCATTCTACGTCTTCAACCGAATGCAAAACCGGTGTTTCGAAAAAAATGACCAGTACCTTATGCCACACTTACAGTAGTCAACCAAGAACGTGAGCACCTGCAGCAAGTTGGTGTGCTTCAGCCAGTTACTTACTCCGCATGCACTGCATCAATTGTGGCCGTCAAGAAGGTTACCGGCAAAGTTCAAATTCCGGGAGCTTCTGACTATTAACAATCATCGTGGTTTGTTCCATTTCTCCCGCTTGCTATTCGGTGTTAAGTCTACTCTGGCCATCTTTCAGCAAACCATGGATATCATGCTGAGGGGCACTGAAGGAGTTGCTGCCTGGCTGGATGATGTCATCGTCTCTGCCTCAAATCCAGATGAATTGTTGTAAACCCTGGAGACAGTCCGCAGCTGAATTCAGGACTATGGCTTCCGCCTGCGTCTGGACAAATGCAATTATTTCATGCCTTTAGTGAAATACCGCGGGCTCATAATTGATCAAGATGGTCGTCACCCAGACCCGGATAACATTGACGCCATCAAGCAGATGCAACCAACAAAGGATGTTAATTCCTTTCACTCTTTCTTGGGTCTGATGAGTCAGTACAACTCGTTCCTTCCGGGTATGCACTGCCTTCTTCATTCGATGAATTAGCTACTCAAGAAAAATGTCAAACGGGCTTGGTCTCAAGAATGTCAACAAGCCTTTGAAGAAGTGAACACAATATTGAACTCTAACTTGCTGCTCACGCACTTCAAAAGCGATCTGGAGATTTTCATTGCAGCGGACGCCTCCAACTATGGAATTGGTGCCGTTATTTCATACATCTTCCCGGACAACACAGGAAAGGCTATTTGCCATGCAGCAAGGTCACTAACTTCTGCGGAACGCACCTACGGATAGATTGAGAAGGAAGCCTTGGCTATTATCTTCGCTGTGAAGAAGTTCTACGAGATGCGTTATGGTCGCCATTGCACCCTTTTAACGGGCCATAAGCCTCTTCTTACAATTTTCGGCTCGAAAAAAGGCATTCCTGTATAATCAGCAAACCATCTTCAGCGATGGGCTACTAGGCTGCTAGCCTAAGACTTTGATATACGGTACCAGTCTACCACAAACATAAGCCAGGCAGACGCTTAATCAAATCGCAGACTAACGAGCCTAAGGACACAGTCATCATGTCCATCTCCGTTGATTCAGAGGTTCACAGTCTGTTCAGGGACTCCATTCGCGCCCTCCCTGTAACTTTTGAGGAAGTCCAAAACGCAACCCAACAGGATCAACAGTTGAGACAAGTCATAAATTACCATCGCACTAAGTGGCCAGCAACATTTTATGGAGAACTGCAGCAGTTCTACCAACGACGACATTCTCTGTCTATCTTTAATGACTGTATCCTGTTTTATGAACGTTTTTTTTGTTCCACAGAAACTGCAACCAAGGGTCCTGAAGCAGTTTAAAACTGGACATCCGGGCATCAATCGCATGAAGGCTCTCGATCGCAGTTACGTGTACTGGCCTCCCATTGAAAAAAGGTTTTAATAGCTTGTCCGTTCTTGCACCAAATGCGCCCTTGCATCAAAAGCACCAACGAAGAAAACACTCAAGGCATGGCCTTTCCCACAAGCCCCGTGGTTCAGGGTCCACATTGATTACACTGGACCGATTACTGGCCAGAACTTCCTTATCACCGTCGACACATACAGCAAATGACCGGACGTCTTCCATATGGAACGCACGACAACTAGAGCCACAATCAACACTCTTCAGCGGCTGTTCAGCCGATTTGGTTGTCTCTAAACGTTGGTGAGCAATAATGGAGGGCAGTTCACATCAGAGGCCTTCGTTGGATTCTGCAAGCAGTCAGGCAGTATCCGCTTGCGTTCACGACCATATCACCGGCAATTCAACGGACAGATTGAGCGATTCGCCGACAAGTTTAAGCGGGCTATCCAGAAGTCAAAAGGGGAGGGGCAAAACGGAAGAGGTTGTCAAAACATTTCTACTTACCTATCAGGCAACCCCAAACCCGAACGCTCCAAACGGTGTCTCTCCTGTAGAAGCTCTGATGAAAAGACAGCTTCGCACGCCATTCAACGTAATTTGTCTGCTGTCACCTGTTAGTTCTGGTGATGAAAAAGCCAAGTTAACACCGATGGAATAACAATTCAACCGACAACATGGAACAAAGCAAAGGTTGTTCCATCCGGGTGAGATGGTTCTGGCAAAGGACTATAGGAACGATCAAAAAAGCGGACGTTTGGACGTGTTTACCGACAGTGCCGTGATGTGGTCTACGAGATTCGAGTTGGATCAGACATTTGGGTGCGCCTCGCCAAGCAGCGGAAACACACTGAATGTACTGACGCGGCAAATCCAAGCACAAACCCTTAACTAGAACTACTACTGGATACATTCCATCTACCAAAAGCAAGGTCAAAAACTACAGTTCCAGTGTCAAAAACACTAAGAGGATCGGGCGGAAGAAGAACGCCAACGGTTCTGTTGCAGCTCAAATCGTATGACTCAGCTCAAAGGGGAAGTGTTGGGAGGAAAAGTCCTAACTGACCCGCTCACACACCACCCTGAGGGCTCTTCCCACGCTGCACTATCGATCCAATCATATGGCATGCGCGCGATGGTCATGCGCGAGCTGCCGACAGGATAAGACGTATTGCTACCCACTGAGGATGACTAGCTGACTGGTCCGATCGCTGTCCAACCTTGAACACGCTAGTACGTTCTTTATTTACCTTAAAGATCGCTGTTATCATACGGCAATACACTTCCATTCTTCCGACCTTGCTGGATGTTCTCGTTTGGGGATTCGATCGACGCGACAATCAAGGCTTTTGGCAAGATAATCACATGTTTTGGCTCAAACGAGTTACATCAGTAGGGTTTTAACATTGATTACCGTGCAGGCTACTCGCAAGATAATTCCGTCACATCAGGATGTCGAATTTTTAAGAGCTTCTTTCCGGCCACACGCAAAAAGCATACCCCATAAAAATGGCTAATAAATGTGTGCCTATTTTTATCATTGAGTTGCCATATAAAAATAGAAATATATAAAAAATGAACAAATATATATTTTCTTGGTTGGTAGCAAATTAAACCTTCCTCCACTTTTTAAACTTGAATGAAGGGTAGTTTACAGTTTCTAATTATAAAATTTTCAAGACCGTGAAATGTACATTCGTAATACATCGTATCTGGAAATTTATAACTGTTGCCTATAAAGTAAACAACATTATCCACATGCATGGCGAAATTTTATGAGCACTCTGTGGACCCTTTCTCATAGCACAAAGAAAGGTGTATTTTCATAAGACAGAAAGTATACAGTATGTAGTTGGTAATGAAAGTAAAATTAATGTGTGATGGCCAGCAGTGTTCAAAATTACTCAGCAATTTAGAAAGTTTTTGAAACCTAAAGATAATTTTTCTTCGCGCACACAATCCGCAGAGGTGTACTTTAGTACCAGCTGCGTACAAGAAAGAATATTTTCCTGCATGATTTCTAGAAAATATGTTTGAATTTATAAGTGGATCGAAAATCAATGACAAAAATACATAGCATTGCAATAGTCTTTTTTCGGAATATGCTTTTTGCAGGAAGCTGGAAATGTCTTCCAACTTTGGCATCCTGATGAGAGCGAAATATCTTGAGATTAGGTTGCTCGATTACTAATATTACAATTCTATTTGATTAAGCTTTTCGAATTGAAAATACATTTCAGAATTTCGGTGTACTTTTCATAAAATAGGGAAGCGGCCAAGGCTGAGCCTTGTAGTTTTTCATGGAAAACCATTTTACTTTTGTATTGTATTGGTGAAACATTGCCAACTGCATAATCAAAAAAACCCAAACAGGCCCATTTGGTTAACTGATACTGAGTGTACTATTGAAGATTAATAGTTCATATATTCACCCGAAGTGTTCATATTTGACACAGGTATCGTTTAATCTTCCGCATCTGAGCCACTAAATGTCCCAATTTCATGGACAATATATGCTAGTAAAGTAAAAATTACTTTGTATTTTGGCTCCCCGATGCACTTACTGGATATCGTGTAAGGTCTCACGCTTCCCTTTGGAGTAATTAATCAGCGGAAACCAGAAAACCATAACCTTGGCAAACTGTAACTTTCATGGCTGCGAATTCGCATGAATATTTCAGTCCAGTTTCATTTAAAATTGTCACCAGCCCTTTCGAGTACGCTCTGATTTGTGACCCGATGTCACTTAACTTCATTGCTGCGTGCCAGGCCATACGCATGCACGACGTTGCTTCTCTGGTCTCATCGGTAACAGATCTGGTGAATGTGTCAGGTGCTTACGCCTGTTGCAATGGGTCGCTCGGCAACACAGGTGGGGCCTGACGTTGACATCCGGTTTTTAAGTACCCTCAACTTTGTCAGGCAAACCAAAAAATTGTTCTTGGAAGTCCATTTTTGCATCCATGTAACTTTGCATTGACTTCACAAGTTGCTGCTCCAAATTTAACTACAAAGCGTTACACCCACTGAGTAATCATACGCGCTCCGCAGGTTTCCATTTTTTACTAGAACTTACGGTGCAGATGTTGTAGTAAATAGTTTCATGAGGGGTATGGGCTGCATTTTGATATGAAGAACCCTTGTGGCTGTTAGAAGGGAAGCAGCTTCCTAAGGATTATTCTGATGAATTTCAGCGTTTGAAAATAAGCTGTAAAAATATTTTACCAAATTTTAAATCGATTATATTACCAATGGCGTAGTGTTCAAATTAACTCAATCGGTCACGTCAAGATGACCGCATTAAAGTGTGCACATCACATCTACTGGCATAAGCCTACTCTGCGCATCCCAGAACAAGTATGGTTATTTGTCACTCCACATATTTGAACACGCACACACTATCTCCAGACTAGAGAACATCCCGACTGGCCTTATTAGGTTTATTCTGTCTGCCATAGTGGTTAACAACTTGTGTCGCTACTCAATACGTAGCTTTGTGGAAACATGGATCAGGGCGGAGTTACGGGAGTTGAGCGCTCTGACGAGTCGTATATTGAAGAAGCCCACTGCTTGGCGCGAATTCAGCAAGTATTATCTCTTACATGAACACCTTCAGCACTGAAGTTGGTAGTCATCGAAGCGACGTGCAAATTATGATGCGCGAAATTGGAAAAATGGCATTTACTATTGCTTTTTCTACCTGAAAACCTACCCATGCCTTGCCGCTCTTCACGGAAATATGTGAATGGCCTTCATTAGTCTATGATTTATATTTTTATGTTCGGTATGTTGTCCTTTGCTATTTAAAATCACCAAAAGCATCTGTATTATCATTATTTCGAAAATACTAATTTGCTTACAGGTTTCGGTTCTTTCAAGCGATTCCAAAACCCGAAAAAATTCCACGGGAAATCCATTTGGTTGACAGGTATCTTCTGATGTATTTTCCAGTTCCCTCTTCTTTACCCGCTAAGAAATTTCAACAATGGGCAACTCGTTACCGATCACATGCTTTGTTTTTAACAATCCCTGTAAGAACTAAAACAACTTTTCGACTTTGTCGATATGAAGATAATTATGCGATTCCACCCTTTATGAGCGAGAAAAAGTGTATATGTGTAAATGTTTGACGGTACTTCCCACCATTGCTAGATAATTTTTTTAGAACAAAATCAGAGTGCGATGTCAGTGCGAACTTTGAACTTCCGTAAGCGCCCATTCCGCAGGTCAACAAAGAAATAATTTATACAGTACCCAAAATTATGAAGTTGGCTCAAATGATTAAGTAACATCTCCCAGGGAATACGTTTTGCTCATTCTGATCGGTCCTTATGTAAAACGCAAGGGACTGAGCTAAAATAACAAGGTAATTTAGGAATTGGTTCGCAATACTGACGCAGTTTAAAGCAGAATACTCTTTACATCTCTAGATTATCGTTCACCTTGGACAACTCAACAGCTTATCATAAGCGATAACCAAAATTAAGAAAATCGAAAGAAGTTATTGAGAATAAAACAAGGAAACGTCTTAATTTTATGATTGTGAAACCCATTGAAAATTATTGCAATGGTAATTTCCAAACTTTCGTTACAAGAGTAATTCTTAAGTCAACGTCTAGAAACTATAAGATCCAAAACCAGAGTATTGGCAAAAATACAGTCAATCCTTGAGTTATGGACACACCGTTGCTCAACTGTGGCCATATAATCTTGTAGAAGACATCCTTTGGATTTGGCTCCCGCAGATTGGGATCAATTTCAATATAACTGTAAACATCAGGATTGCGATCCACGCGTAAGGTTAAAAGCATATGGGACGTCTCCGTCTTTCCGGATATGTGAACCAAATGTGTTACATCTGGTAAATTGTCTAAAGAAAAATTAACAGTTACGTATCCATGAAAATAGCCTTACTAAATTACTCATAAGTAAATAACTAATCATTACTAAATTTAGAACATTTTATCAAGTTTTATAGCATTTATAGCTTTTGAAATTGAGCCGCCATCTTTTCTGCTCTCCATTGGCATGTGAATCGTTTTATATTATCTCGTTTGGCCTATTTCACCCATTAAATACCAAATTTTAACCCTATTTGTTTATTTGAACAACAAAAATTAGGTCATCAGCGCTCATCGCTGACACCGTTTTGAAAAAAGTCCAATTTGGTTGATATTTTGAGACCGATTTAAGGACGATTCTTCATGATGTCAAAATATGCATTCTTCGGCCATTCGTTTGTGATTTCCGGTGTTCTGTGGTTTGCTTGCCCAACCTTATTCACGGTGAATGGATAAAAGTTTTTCCTGAAAGTTTTGGAATTTCAATTTCAGAATAAAGCGTAGCTCTCTCTCTCATATAGAAGTCAGCGCAGTGGGACCGCGTGGACACCAGCTGACGCGGAAGGACAGGCGATCGGTGAAGGTGAAAACACTGACACCACAAGGGAACACAGTGGCATATAATGGGAGTTGTGAGCATGACTCTCTAGTCTCTGAAAATGTGTAGCCTAAAAAACTACTCGAAAAGTCAGGCAACAATATTACTCTCCCGGTGAACGTTCCTTCTTCTTATGAGGTATGGTAGTGCTGCTTCTAGTCTCTTCCAACCTTATCATTATCAATTTCAAGGAGACAAAAATTGCACCCGTTTTTCAAAACTAACCTGGCCTATAACGAACCTTTTGTGATTAACGGGTCCTTTGGGTTTCCGTTCAATTTTGGAAGTAAAAAGCGTAAGAATTAAAGTTTTTACACGAAGAGGCTTAATTTATGCCTCTTCCTTCGTTTCCATTAGCAAAGTTGTTTGTCTAAGCATTTGAAAATAGTTTGCGGATTTCAAGCAGTACAGTACTGCTGGATCAGATAACCGGCCTAAGAACCAACTGCAACGCAGGATCCACATCATGCGCGCGTGATAACACATCCACATGATACAGCGATCATTCAAACTCATGTCAACATATTCAATTAATTACCCTTAACTATCCTGTCGAAAAGCATTGCACCAGTTCTACTTGTTTTCACTTTAGAGTCGTCTCAATTGTATTCGATAAGTTTCCAGTTTGCTTTTTTGGCTATCAGGGATCTTTAAAGTACTCCAGGCGCTCGTCGTCCCATAGCTCGCTATTTACTATTTCCACAGTCACCCTCTCAGGCCTTCTTCTTATTGCAGGCAAGGCGTTCGACTAATTGCTGCGTTCACCAAGTAGTTTGGTTTATCAGTAACATACATCAATTTAAATCAGGGGCAGATTTTTATGAAATACAATCACCATCGCAGTACATACTTCGGTATCCGCTCGAAAACGGAACGGACCATCTGCGATAGTTGAAGTTTCAACGTAAATATAATGTTTCTTAAATTGAAGTTATTGTACTTTCAAGATACGCTAATGGCAGCCTAAAATTACTGATCATTTGATGCGCCCAGGCTATCTTTGGTGCTACTAACGAAGTATTGCAGCTAACGCATGATAATAATAGAGGCAAACATTGAATTCCATGAGACGCATTCATATATTTGCGATTGGAATTCAAGAGACATGCGGTTGAACATTCAGAGTTGCGTCTTCGAAAGGTACTGCCCAAAATGTTCTCCTTAAGACAGAGGGTAAGACTGCGGTGGATCATCTTAGGGTGTACCTTCTGCCCGAAAAATCTGTTTTCATTTGTATTGATACCGCTTTGTTTAAGACACACTTTACACAATGAAGGATGTGTTTTTCTAAATATTGCGTCCTGTTTAAGCGCACTGCAACTAAAATATGGGTGAGGAATAAACTATTCTGAAAAATAAACTATTAGACTCCCAATCAGCATACCGTTTCAATTTGACTCCTGATGTAGTGGTCATCTTAAAAACTGAAATAAAGTTAATAGAGGTTGGATTTGTATGCAGCTTGAGCAGCATTAGTTGCAGCATGTGACTTCCCGTCTCATTATTTCTTGGGCGTGCCAGTGAGCATACATCCTGCCATTTGTCAAGGCCAGTTTTTCTGCGTTTCAAAGTTATACAGGTCAATTACAGCTCGTAGACTGTAGAGTGCTTGCAACTATGGGAAATAGGTCTTTGTGGGCATATAATGTAAAAGCAGAATAGAAAGTCAACTTTTTAGGTACTTCAACGAGCAATCTGGTCCAATTCTAAGAAGTAGTTTTGTATACTGGAAACATCATTTGTGCTTCTGTAGCTTTATCTCCCAAATATTGACTCGTCTTGTCATTTTTATTCAGACGAACACACAGAAAGACACCTGTTCGTATCGGGTACTGCTTGGTCAGCCACCAAAAGGTAACTCCTGCGAAGGCGACACTCTGTAGTAAACTTTCCTAAATAGATAGCTACCACCATCAGAATGAAGCTGAAGTTGTCTTTACATTTTGTGGAAGAATTGAAAGTTATGACAGTCAACAATATGAGTAAAACCGTTTCAATAACCAGCAGATTAAGGTTAAGGAAATCGGACACGTTGAATGAAGCTAAGTCTTCATTTTGGCATCATAAATACTTTTAAGACTTCTAAAATATAATATATTCGTCAACTACAAATAGTAAAATAACACGGGAGCACAACTAAAACATTCTCAGGTGCATGACATATCAGTAAGTTGGATTAAAATATTTTCCTTCTCCTTCAGTCATTTGATTGATTGAGATTAAAATCTTCCTTTCGTTTGGCACAGAGTCATCTTACTGGCACAAATAAACGGGTCTTGGAAATCGTACATATATGATGCAAGGTATTTTCATTCCCTTATTGGAGAATAATCCAAAGAAGTCACACTGACGTTATCACTAATTCGATGGTCGGGACCGGAAAGTGCAGCTTATTTTATAGTACCTTAAATAGTACCTCCAGCAAGTTGATTTTCAACTTAAAATGAATGAGTGCCATAATTTGTCTTTATTGAGATAGGAATGTGTTGGTGGTAAGTTCAAGCTATATTTTGCTTGTGCAGGCTGTCGCGTGGGCAGTTTTGTAATATTTTCTAAGGTTTTGCCTTAACCGATACGTATGCTTTAATGGACACTGACTTTTTGAAACTTGATAATAAATAGCAGTCACCAACGCTTCATTTCAATAAATATATACTTCCAAGTGTGCATCCTCAGAGAACGCCTTGGCACGTCAATGCATTAATAACTATCGATACAAATCCAATTATCGAAGTAAGAGTACGAATTGATCCTCTCCGAATTATATGCAACATCTGTCTTGAAAGCACGATACTCACATGTCTCCTATTTTCTATAAGCTGTTTATGACTTATCACATCATTTTCTATCACTGTTCACTTTTCAAGCTTATTTCTGCTCCTCATAACCAAACTATTTAATCAGCAGTTTAAAGATCTTATAGAAAAAATGAAAAGAGTTTTTAAAATGCTTACGCGGAACATAGACAACAATGGGCTTCGACGAATTATGAGGGCCTCCACCGGCCAGTTGCAACCCTGGCGTTACTGTGATTGACTTAATGAATAAATATACTTTGTTGAAAAACCGCCTTGTAATTTACTTGGAACATTATAACAAGCATGTCAGTTAAAAGCACATTCTGAGAATTTTGCAAACACATTAAGATCTTTGGCGACAAAAAAATCGCTGAAAGCATAAACAGAAGCAAAACTGAAAAAATATCATCAAGTAAATTGAAGTGTGCAATCCAAGAAGTTACAAGAAGCCTGGCTTATATCAGTTATATAAATATATATTATGTGCATATTTCACGGTAACTGTAACAACTTTCCCCAAGAAGAACATTGTATTCCTTTAGAAATCTCATTGCCTATGGAAGTAAAAACGACAAGCCACTCTCCACAGCTTGATAAACCCAGCCATACAGCCATGAAAATAATTAAAAATTTGGAAATGTGCTCACTGGTAAAAACCATCAAGTTTGTACGATTGTGCAATAGAAAAAAAATAACTGGTTTAGTTGTATAGGACTATCACATATTTTCTGACAAATTTAGTTGTTATTGCCATTCCAATTGTGGTTATTTTATTTCTCAGGCAATATTTGTGATAAGCAGGAATGCTTTCGTGATTGCTTAAGAAATATAATGGCGTGGAAGTAGGTATGAAGCGAGTAGTTTCTGGATCGAACGAGCTTTCATCAAATTTGTGCTCGGCAGTTACTGGCCGGTTTGTGTTCATCTCTTTCATAGCTATTGTCGCACCATTTTTAGGTGATGGATTGTGGACAGACGACTACTGGTGCTTGAGACTAATTTTGCCAGCGAATTAGAGCCACGTAATCATATGAAATCGTTGCTTCCCTCTGGGGGCGTGGCGGGAAAATTGTCGTTGCATGTCGTTTACGATAGCTAAGGTTACTCCGTCCTTAAATCATTCCTCGTCTGGACAGCTGCTCCAGTAAAAAGGTAGGTTGGGGTGACATGTATGGCCACCTAAACAGGACAGGGAAATAGGAACAACCAAGTCACCTAGCATAGGTGACCTTGCAATCAATTTCAGGAAGAAAAAAAATATTCCTGTGCCTTAACCATAACAATAATCTTAACATAAAAGTTCACTCTAACTTTAATCTTAACCCTAGCTCTATATAAAACCGACAATTAACATGAACGCAAACATTAAACCTTAAACATACTCCTGATTTTACAACTAAACTCAGACCTTAACACTAACTTAATTGCCTCGAAATTTTGCGCAAAGCTACGTGCATTGTGAGCGTTTCCTATTCCCCTGTCTTGTTTAGGTGACAATACAAGTCATCCTTACCAAAAGGTGTATCTCACACCTGCTGCAGTAGTGGGCTTGTTTGGCGAGGCAAACCTAACCTAGAGCCGCGAGATTAACTTAATATCAAACAAGTTGGCGGACAACCCCATCTATCCTCCTTCATATTCCTCCCACATATAGAAAGCTCTAGGTTTTTGATCAAGGCAAAGGTGCCTAAATATACAGGACTCAATGAGATCGTAAGATTTCACGAACTTTAATTTAACTGCGTATGGTTACAGCATATTAATGACATAAGTGGTTCAAACAGAAAATAGTCCAGAGGGGTTTTAAAGTGGCCGGTAAATAAAATGGAAAAATGTCTTTGCTAGGGGAAAAGTGCGTGACTAAGATCTTCTTAATTAATTAGTAATTTAAACAGTTCTCAATGGGGTTTTAAAAAATATAGCATCATTAACATATAATTTACCCAAGAAGTATTTTTTTCAGGAATATGTTGAATATTCAATGGCACAAGTCAGGTTGTGCAAAAAACTGACTGGATATAATCTACTTCTTCAATTACAGTAATTCTCCATCTACTTGATGTATAAATGAAGTTAACTTCAGTATAGCACTTAAATATAACCAGTTAAACCATCAGAAGGAATAAAAGTGGTCGGATGTGCTCGTATATTATTTTAAGGGAGGAGAACTCTGGCTATAGAGTCTGATATAGACAGGATCGTGGGCAAACAGAACGCACGTTAAAGACCGTCAAAAACCTTTCGCATACGGGGATAAGACCTAAATCGTTTGACGACATAAAGATGAACTCCAGGGTATGTGACTAAGCATGCCAAGCAAACTCTTCGTTCATGTCAAAGCCTTTGCTACTCCATAGATTCGATAGTGAGTCAAGGAGCTCCGTATTGTCCTGTAGCCGTTTTTCTGGCACAGAGCAACTGGAAAGCTCAATAAAAATTATAAGAATTAGGTAAAAGAGAAAAATAATGAATAATAGTATTCGAGTCTAAGGTGTCAATGAGCATACCGGAAACATAATGGTAAAGTCTTATACATACACGCGTTACGGACAGATAATTTAATTGACCTGACGTCATTGCTGAAAGAGGTGAGAACATAAGGAGCATAAAATTACGCAAAACAATGACTCAAATTCAGACGATCAGTCAGATCTAAATAGAACGTTGTATAATACCAAAGTCAGATTAATAGGCGACACACTACATTTTTTACGCCATTTTCCTGAAAAAAGCATATTTTTCAGTGAGCGTTCACTCTTCTTCATATGCACATAATTGCCTTTTTTTAGGACGTATCACAAGCCATATGGGCTTATGTGTTTTTTGTATAGCAAAACGGTATTCACGCACATCCGAAAGATTTTCAAAGCAAAATTCACCAACTCAAAACTAGATATTTAGCCGACGAAAACCAGATAAGACAAAACGGTAATAATTAAAGGATTCACAAAATACAGGAATTCATTCTTTCGCAAATAAACTGATTTGTAAAGATATGTGCTTTTTGATGAAAAATGGTAAAACGTCAAAAAGCCGTTTTATGTTTTGAGGCAGTCGTATTTCCGTGTTCACAAATCTTAGGTTAGAAAAATAAGTAGCACCCTCTGATCTACTTATTTAAATGTAAGAATATATGATGAAATGTTCCCATGTGCAAAATAACTTCGAATAATAGTGGAACACAAAAATCATGTATTCCATAATAAAGGCTGCTTCACACTTAATTTGAAAGAGGCTAAGTTAATAGCTATGATTGTGGTTAGGGCAGGTGCTAGGGTACTACATGGGTATAGGCATCGCTTTACAATTTAGCTCAAAGTCACCCCTCATACGGCAATAAGTAATTATTTCCGTGCCTAACCCAGATAAAATAAAGACTAAAGATGTAAGGGGTCACCAGTATGTTAGTTCAATATTTAAAGTCAGTCTGTATTGTGTTTAGTACCCAGAATATAATGAAAATAGTGTCACCATTAAGGTGCACGTAAGAATTTGTTTTCATTAAGTGTTTTTACATCATTCAGCCAAATTGTTCCATTCTTTCTCTGACTATGTTTCGAATAAAGCTGACTGCCATCGATGGTATCCCAAAAATAACCCTCTTGAGAATACAATAAATTAGTTTAGATGTTGATCTCAACCATTTTATGAGAGAAATCGAACGTTTGTAAAATAATTAAATGGTAAAAAACGTTTTCAAAACTTTCTTATTTCAAATGGTTTTTGGCCCTTGTCATCAGAGTACATAATGGTAGTCCAGGAAACTTTTAAGCTTAGTGGACTGCCATCTTGCTAAAGTATAATTACCCCTTATTGCGAAATTATTCTCTTGGTGAACAGTAAATTGTATTCTGAGGATAATTTCTGATCATTGTATTACAAGCTTTCTGTAGCTGTCCGACCAGTCGAAATACGTATTTATAAAACCCTATGCTCCTGTGACGTCCTCAATTGGATAACCAGTCAGCCATTTTAAATAGGGGCAACTATACTTCAAACAATGCAAAACGACAAGCTTCGTCGAATTTTGGGAGTTAATTAGAACAATGCTGCCAAAAGGCAAGCATTTGATTGGCTACCATACCAATCATAATCCTTCCCACTATTACAGTTCCATCAGTTTGCGGCCGATTTTTTGCAATTTTGCTCAGATCCATTCGAGGTTTACCAAATAATAAAAACAAATGTTTTGGTGCAAAAGGCTTTTAATCACAAAATTATCGCAAGAAAAGTTAGGGCAAAAGCTTCGTGAGTCAGTATGAAAATGTAACGTGCCTTATACATCGCATCAGAATTTCAAAAGCCCAAACTCTCGTCCTATCGATTATAATTTTAATTTCTGATTCATTTTATCGAACATATTGTTTTGACCAGTAAATGCGATAACTAATATTTCATGCGCAAATAGCAATCCAAAAAGATTTTCAGCTTGACTCAAAATCGGACTTAGAGATGACCAGATCAACGTCTTAGTTTCTGCGCTTCAGAGCGGCTCTTTCGTTCAATGCATCATATTTTGGCACATTTGGCTTTATTAACTTCTCAAGATATTAAGTAACCAGGGTGTATGACTGAGCATTCTTTCATTTCTTCATAAAGTGATAATTCTTACAATTTGAAGAAGACGAAGGAACTAGACCACCACACTGACCCCTCCACATAAAAGTATACCTCAGGTATCTGATTCTTTTTCAAAGGTTTTACCAAAGAAAAGACTGCCGTATTTTACGAGACTCTGCGGATTAAATGACCCGAAAATTTGCAGTTAAGCAATGGCAAAATTTTGCTACTAACCTGATTAACATATCTAAGCAAATGCTTTATTTTCACGTTGATTTTAGGTTTTGAAATATCAAGCATAAACACTCAATTGGTGGTGAGTACGCTACGGCTGAATTGTTCAGCAAATCATCCTTCTTCGTCCGGTTCGTTTTTTCGCGTTGGTTTGCACGTGCTGCTAAGTATTGACTCGATACAGTTTTCAATCACTTCCAGGGACGTCTGATGTCCCTACTGCCAAGGCATATTTCACACAACACCCAAGTCTTGCCATTTTCAAAATCCTTCAGTTATACACCTTTGAACATTTACAAAAGGCGGCAGATGACAAATGCTCTTTGATTCGTCCAAAATGTTTATTTATGGGTGTTCCTCAATCCATTATCGTTAACGTATCTGTCTGTGTTGACAATTCCTTAACATTTGAAGCAGCGTAACACTTACCCGGCACCAAATTATCAGTCATTACACAAAAAGCTAAAAATGGCCTTATAATTTCAAGAAAACGTGTATTACCCTTTCTCACTGCCTGACATTAAAGTAAAGCATATTGCGCTATCACCTTGGTCACGCTACAATTCATTTCTGTTTTTTTCTCATGCAAAACATCGAAAGGATCTAAGGATCTAGGAAACCTGCAGTAAAATATCCATAAACTAATAACTGTGCAAACACTGTATACAATCATTTTGGATATTATGTTAAATCTAAGAATCTTCTATGCTATGCAGTTCTAGAAACTAGGGTTACACATTTTACACTAGGTCTGCAGTTACATGCTTCGTCTTTGCTGAACTTTTTAAAATGTAACGAAGTGAAGAAACTTTTCAATAATCATTTGTATTTCGTTCCAACAGAGCCTCCTTTGCTATAAAGCAATGATGTTAATTGACATTCTTGATTCTGCTTGCTCAATTATACGGAAGGTCTGCTGGATTTACGGATACTACGTACAGTAGATAACCTACTGCAAGTATTCAGTCGCTCTGTTGTTGATTTACCCTTGTCACTTTAAAATTGTCTGAAACATTAAGATGCATGGTAAACTATCCGCTTACAATTTGATGGTGCGCATACATGTTTATTGGCAAACGAAAATTTCCATCCATTCTTTTAAACAACTATAACCACAATCTGCCTAGGAAAGTATACTTCATTTTAAGGATGGGAGAGCATACCAAATTTTGGCAAACTAGATAAAAGACTGAGAATTTTGAGAAAGAAATAAAGTTGACTGAGATGCAACATTCCATGGGTCTTGAAGAGGGATTAGAATTGCTGTTTTACGCTTACACTGCTTATCAGTCTTGTATCTAAAAAACTACTTCATGCTACGGTCATAAGTTTACAATAGTTGCTTGGCAACATGCAGCATCAAAAATGTGTCCAATGGTAATGCAAGAGGCAGATTACGCAACTCACCTTTATTCCTCGTGAAAACAGAAAATGATGCCTGACGTCTGCAGTCTGATGAAGTGTAACGTTTGCAATGATAACTGGGTTCCCATGAGTGTACGCTGGAAAAATAAGAAGCTTAACCTAAAATTTTAATTTGAGAACTGAGAAATAAACAAATTGCGGTTGGCTATATTCAATGCTCAATATAAAGTTAGCAATCTTTTCAGGTTCTTTTCGTTTTGGTTCTCAGTTTGACCTCGAAAGAAGATCATACCTAGAGTCAGAGCAACCAGCAACATCACTTAAATTATGGAATTCTATCAACGAAAGAGGAGCTCATTTTTGAACATGTTTTTTTTTGAATTCATTTATTTAATGCTCATAGCCAGAGCAGCTGCATCATAACAAACAGTTTAGTATTCCAGTAAAATAAAAAACCTTTCCATTTGATGTACTTCAAAAGTATAAGTTACCACAATTAGCAATGATATTCTGAAATGGTTTGTGTTCACATTGACTGTATACTGATACAAAACATCCCTTTAGAGATTAAACGAATGATGCTGTTTCAGTGAACTTGGCACGGTCGCTGAAACAAGAGCGGTGTTACTTTACGTTTCTGATTCATGCCGGAAACCAGCATGAGATAAAACATGAAATACGCGTTATAATGAACAAAGGATTAGTTTCTTTATAGGATGCAGTCAATATCCTGCAGCGTATATGTCAAAATAACGGTGTTCTCTTCATCGCAGATGGTTTCTCTACATGCAATAATGGTTATCGCTGAAATTTTATCACCCAAGTTTGGGAGCCGGCAGGACGATTTCTTAAATACCTGACTCACAAACGCTGACGTTTGAAACACTGTTGACCTGTGCGCTGCCAGCATTGCTAACTACTTGGCCCAGACTAAGAATCAGCACCCAATATGATAGATTATGTCATCGTACTTGATAATGGACTGGACGCGAGTTAAACCCATAGCTCAGGCAGCCCACGGCTCACGCGATTGTCAACTTGGCAGAAGTATCGGAATGATCGAATTTGAATTTGTGACAGGGTCCCATCGAATGAGTCACGACTTGGGACTTAGCATCAGTTCGCCGCTCCGAGGCCACATATTCACTAAATAAAATTATTTATAACACATGTGTCAGATAGTCAGATGGTCGATCACGCCAACATCCAACAGGTGTGATAAAATTATAGCAATCGACGACATGAATGCCAGCCAAAAAGCAGTTATCCTGTCAAGATCAACCGTATAAGACGAAAAAGAAACCTGATAGAAGCGAACAGGCGCGTTTCAAGAAACAGTTCAGAAGAAGAAGGGGCGATCACTGGAGAGGGATACCATTAATTTTGTTAGGTTTGCAGGCGCAGTTCCTTAAGTGTAAATTACCCCTACTTGATACTGTCCCTGAGGATGGATTCGAGCATAAATCCGATAGGTCAGACGACTACCCCTCTTGTTTCAGCGATCTTGTCTTCTTCTCACAAGCTTCTCGTGACTCGCATTATGGTTTTTACCGATAATGCAGTTCATTTAAGCGAACACTGAATAGTTTTGAAATTTTTTCACTAAGATCGAATTAAGTTTGGTTTAACATATGGTTACAAAAGTTCCGTTGTATTGTTAATCATTTACGGGGCAGCGAGGGTACTTATTGAAAACGCACATTTTACAAATCAAAACAATAAAAGTTCTTTTATCTTAGAGGTAAAAAATTCGCGGCTACTGGTGGGGCCTCGAAGCTCAGTTGGCTAGAGCGTTGGCTGTATTAAACCTTTCCCCTTGCTGGCATGGCTTCGAAACCCACCGAGGCCACCAAGGTTTTCACAAGTGGGTCAAAGGAAATGTTACTTTGCTTGTGGGAGGTTTTCTGCACACTGATTCTGCTTTCAACTTTTGCCATTTGCAAATATACCTTTGGTTCCATGAGGCTCAACTAACTGATAGATTGACCTGATTTTCAAGTTTCCTATTACTTTTGACCAGTGTTTCCGTTAGGAATTTTTCATACAACAAGTTTGAAATTCTCAAAACTGCTTTTAGTGCTTTGCGAGTAGGAATGGAATTAAAGCTTTCTCGCACTCAATACACATCTTAGGTCCCAAATCACTCGTGAAGCACACGATGCAATTCAGGACCGATTACACAGGAATGACATACAGTGACTTATAGTCTGTTGATTGCAAGGCAAACAATCGTTTTTCTGGTAATAAATTACCATCTGAATATCCCCACTATTCTGAAAACTAAATTCTCTGTAACTGAAGTGAAAACGTAATAAAAACGCTTCCTGGCGTGGCAGTTCCAAATACGTCTGTTAAGCGACTAGCAAGAATGGCGGGTTTAAATTGAAAAAAAGTTCAAAGAAAATCAAATATATGTTTAGATTATGTTTCTTAATGGGTTAACAACGATGTGAATTCTTGGAGAAAAACATGAATTAATGTAAGCAATTATAAAAGAGCTTTTTGAAAAAAGTTACCTGGCAACACATCTTCGAATCCTTTTACGATCACGAAAAGTTTGGCAAGAGTCGGATTCAGAGGTTCCACTATTATGAATTCAATGCCTTCCTCCATTGCTCCCAATAAGGAGAAATAACGACTTGCTGTTATAATAAAAAAGCTTTTAGTTCCAATTTAACACATTTGCTAAATTAATGAGGTTGAATTAAAATTATCAATGTTACAAAATCTTCTACTTTGAAAAACAACGCTAGTCGAAGTACGTCTGTCTCATAAGAGCACTATTTAAGATTATCTTTCAGACTGGGAACTTTTCAAAGTTTCAGAAATTCGAAAAAGGCTAATCTATTGCAAAATGTGCATATTATTACAACGTTCTTAGAACACGACATACAGGTCAATCGTCAGAAAAACTGTTTACAATTTCAAAGCTCAGACACAAATCATCATCCATCAGTTACAATTACTTAACAGAATTAAGTATGTTGGTAGATATCCCTAGACAGGCAGATCCCATTTAGATTGGCAGGACTTTAAAACTGACATGGAAGCTCGAGTCCCATAACCAGACTTTACTTTAGAACCTAGTCACTAACTCGTTACTTTAAATTCTAGCATGCAATAAAGCAGAAATTCAATTTTAAAAAGCAAACTTACATAGGCTGCAACGTCAGCTATCATAGAAAACGGTTTTGAGACGATAACTAAATTAGTGCAATCACCCTTTTTATAAACCGCTCCTACAGGCAGACTTGTAAATCAGGCTAGGAAAGCTATGAAGTTCTTAGGTTGTGTACATGCTTTCCGTGGTTTTAGTTGCTTATCTTAGGTCAATGGTTATTCCTAAAAACATTACCCACAATATATTTCACAATTCCTTTTTAAAAGCCATTTCATTTCAACTGTTGTAGTTGTACTTTGAAGTTAAAACTTAAGAGCTTTTGAAAGAAACGTTTATATTAGGTGGGCTTTGGTTATAAGTTCCAAGCATACTGAAATTCCTGAAAGATATCCAAACTTTAAAAAATCTCGTTTAGTTTCTTAAAAGCAAGGAAAACAATTAAATTTGTTTGTGGAAAACATACAGGTCCTTATTGAAAACTTAGAAACCATTATAAGGTCGAACATCACAGTGTGCCTTCGATGTCATCCACCAACAAAACCTTTAAAAAATGAAACATGTCCTTTTTGATGAAGGAAGTCTACATGTAATGATCACTTCCATAAAGAAATTCGAGAAAATATTATTGTTGCTTCTTTAGAAATCGTTAATTTAAATTGATAAACACATTCAATGAACACATTTGCTGATTTCTGGCCAAGTAAAATTTACTTGTGCACTCGTGCAGAGGATAAACATAAAGTTTTCTCTTTGTCTTAAGTGAATTGTACTCGAATAATGAGCCTATCTAATTGTCATTTGCACCATATTAAAATATTTCACTCGAAAATTCAAAACTTGTGACAGATAGTACAGAATTAAGGATAATTTTGATGAAGAAAGATCAGTGTGAATGTGATAAAATACCAAAAACTATAATTTTTAATTAGAAATCAGGAATTAACGTTCAAACTCAAATCAGGAGAAACACCTGTAAATTTCCAATCAACCTTAAGCGTATTCTGCAGGTGAACTGGTAAAAACATTGGCTTTAGAGCTTTTCTTAAGTTATAGCCTTTTTGTTTTGTTCCGCCGCACGAGATCCCTCTATTTTGTTATAAATGTTTCCGCAAATGGGCTCCAATCAGCAATATGACTAACAAACAGAGAAAATCATGGAAGCTTTATGTGTAAACACCCTAACTAACCCCCAATTTTCTCCACGCAGAATGATGAATCATTGCATGGGTTCCTTCGAGTTCCCCAAGTCGCGTCTGGAAATGACTCATTCAACTAAAATTCAGTAAGTTTTATGAGGTAAATAGTTGGTGACCTACAAAGAAAATATGACAAGAAAATGCGCGAAATAAAGCACACACCATTAGTTCTCTTCCTGGCAAAATGTCTACTATGTTGAATGCAGCATTCTTATTGACATTGTAGATAATATCGGAAGCGAGCCCTTAAATTAGATGGTTTTAGTGCAGTTTTGCAAATTGCTCATATTGTAATAGCCGAACGTAAACCTTACCGGTTTTTAAAAAAGAAGACACTATGAGTACCGAGCCTGCTTGAAATATCCCCTTCATGCAGGGCTAAAATTAAAAGGATTGTATTTGTGCAGTGCGAAGAGAGAATTTTAAAGTTAGTTCAGTTTCTTGAATCACTTTGGAATAGGGAAGAAAGTTTATGTCCAAGCAAACCACCAAAAGCCTTGCCTGGTTGCAAGTCCCAAACCCATAAAACTTCGAAAATATTTACATAAGTATCTCATGAAGTTACAGATGCCATCAATCACTATTCCTGAACTAATACAAAGCATCACACAGTGTAACTGTATCCATGGCAGCCCGATGGTCATGGTTTTTATATTTTCATAGACAAATGATTGCATTTGCTCAAAAGTTTCTAATTTTGTCTGTATAATGAACGATCTATCAGTCCTGAATCGTAACCTAGCTTTGCCACCACTTCTAGCAACTTAATTGATCAATATATATTTTCCCAGGTAGTTTTCTAACGTAGTAAATGCGTATTTTAATGCCTCCAGTAAAATTGCTTTCGGTCTATTACGAAGTACAAGATTTTAATGTACTTCTACAATTCGAAAATATATATTCGATTCATTAAGATCAGTATTATTATTATAAATATCAAGTATACGTAAGTCAAAATACAGGGATAAATGTGCAACTTTGATTGATTATTTTTAAGCCATCAATTAAGTCATTATCCAATATTTAACGTTATTTTTGTAAATATTTTGGGATCAACAACCAGATATAAAGGATATAAACAATAACTCCCAGTGTAGCAAAAACTTGCTGTTGAAACACGAGGGCAAAAGCAGAAAGGCAAAGGTAAACGGTAAAAAATAAAGTTCTGAATTCGCAGGATTGCTAAATCTTAAAGACAAGCAGTAGATTGCTCAGTTACAAACTTCCCTTAAGATAATAAATGCCATTTTTGGGTTCCAATTTTGTTGGATGTTTATAATGCGTTCAAACGAAGGATTTAAAAGCCACAAATATAAAAGATAAATATTTTAAAATGGTTTATGCTGACAGTGCATAATCGTTATATATGAGAAAGAATTGTCTGTTATTTATGTCAAAAACCTCAATTAGACAAACTCCGTCAGTTTATTTCCAATCTATAATACAGTGCTTGTGTTAACGAGCACTAGCTTGGGTATTGGGCTCGCATCAAGTACGTCCTTGTCAGTAATATTATGCTACCTTTTCTACTCTTTTTAATTGCATTAACTGAGATACCTCGCAAACAGTGAAGGAGTTATGAGTCGACTTACCAGTGACCACAACATGTATGTGACTATCTTGTTTCTTTGACTTCAGCAACAGATGGACCTTGATTTAAATGAATAAAGTACAGGTTAAAGGAGGGGTAAAACTTCACCTAGAAAGTTCTTTAGAAATTCACACGAAAGGTTATGGCCTCTTAGCATGTGGAGGTGAGTGTATGTGTGCTATGCTGTCCTCACAAGGTGCAAGTAACCACTGAATTGGCAAGATTAGAAGTAGCCTCCACGTTCTTGCTCAGGTTTGAACACTAAGCACATGGACTCGTGGAAAATGAAGCTAGCGCAAACTGGAGGGGTGATTATTTAAGGATGAGTGGGTGCTGGGTCAATGTCTGCTGATACTTACCTGGACGATTGAATATTAATATATAATATCCTAAACTTATCATTAAAATGTGCTGATCTTGAATTTAAAGGAAATAATTGATTACAACTTATCACAGTGCACAGATCAGTTGCATTATATCACCTCGCTCAGTGTTATAGAGAACTTTGCAGTAATTAACCTTGATTTTTTTAACGGACAAGAGCTAATGATCTAAACATTTTTCAATAACCAGCATATCCCAACGGTGCATGTTGTTTATCAGCGCTGAGGTACACACTCTAATTCTCTACAGAAATGCAGAGAAATCTTTGTAAGTGAGATGTTTCTCCACACTAGGTTTTAACGGCGAACGCCAAACAATAACTTTAAATTTGGATTGGTTTTTCCTGCAGAGCCCACAGTAATAAATAGTTTTTTAAAACAGCACACGCGCCTGACTAGGTAAGGAAGTGTGCATGCTTGTGCGCCCGATTTATAGTAGTCATTTACTTCTTCACGTTAAGTGTATTTTGGCACGCAGCACGGAGGTTTTCTATTTTAAAAATATCGGAGGAGCATTCAAAGTAAGACTGGGAGAAGCTACACATTATAAACGAAACTGAACATTTACATCAAAAACCTAATCAGGGCCCTTTGTTGGCTCGCTGAAGTACGTTACCGCGGATTCGATAATAAGCTTAGCGAACTGCAATCAATTCCATTAATAATCAAACTAAATGCCTGTTCACGCAATTTTGACCATAGATATGCACATATACTAGAGCATGCAGTAAAGCCAGGAAAACTCACTTAAAGTAGGCATTTTTCCAGACCATTAGTATCAAAAACCATCAAGATTCTCACACAGCTGAGAGCTACAGCACACAGGCATGGAGCAACCACCAGGCACCAAAGGACGAGACAAAAGGATCCTTGCTTGGGAAAGAAACCACAGCAGTCATTTATGGGACCTGGTGCCAAAGAACAGGTCAAGTGAGCAAAATGCTATATAGCAAGAGAATGACGAAACATTCGTCGAAAGATGAATGAAAGCAATTCCAGTTTTAAATTCAGTTAATAGTATCTGCGTTTGTTTTTTTACTTTTATGTGGTTAATGTGCCCAACTTGTAACCAGGAGGCCGCTTGGAGCTGGCTTGGATCGATGCAGCAATGATCGCCCTCTGTCCTTACGTAGTTAAGGTAGAAAATGGTAATTATCTATATAGGAGTTCGTTGGTTAAACCTGTTCTGCATACACGAAAATGGAACAGAACTTCCAACTGAATCTCAGCGAAATCGGTGGCATACAAGGTAATGACTCGACCAACTATCGTGAAAACAAGAACACCACAATGGAAAGGTTCCGCTTTCAGAGTCTCCGGCGCAACCTAATAAAGAATAGAATTTCAGCTGTATAGTAACCACATATTAACGATATTCAAACTTTTTTTTCTTCACTTTTTTGGTGGGGTTTCTTAGTGTAAGGTCGAAGAATATAGCAGACTAGGCATTGCTCCAATCAATCCTTGACAGGTTTATTTATAATAAAGGTATCTTTGCGACCTTTATTCGGTTTAAAAGAGTATCCAAGTTAGGCTTCCAACTGCACGTATTTGTAGTTAAAATCAAAACTAAGACGTACAGGATTCATTTAAAAAGCAAGAAATATGACCACTGGAACGGATTCTATTCGCTTGGAGTTTCGGAATTAGAGTAAAATACATCATCAAAGACATTAGCAGATTCAAGTCACATTATTTAAAACGCGACATTTGTGCAAAAAAATTACTTTTGCTTTTTTCTGTTCCTGCGGATATATTCAAGCGTGCTTTCAAAACGTTAGGCAAATAACACTCTTGTTCTAGCATTCGAATATTTTCATACCCAATTCTATTTCTTTAATGAGCTCCATCAAGGAAATCGATTATTTATAATAAAGATTAGAGAAATGGGAGGACAGGATTTGTAAGCAATTAATATACTGGTTATGAGAAGATACGGAGGCTTTGAACAATCTATGTTTTGGCAAAATATATTGCCCATTCTTTCTTCTCTAACATTTGACACTTGCATCAGATAGAGTTGCTAAAATGTATTTTCAGCCGTAATTACATATAAAAATCTACGCATGCGTTCCATGATAACCATAATCAAATTCCTGGATATTTTATGTATTACCCATATTTATTGTATAATTGTAAAATCGGAATATCCCCATTTAAACGATCAATATATTCAACTCCAACCATGCTGACGACGCTCGTTATCTCTTCTCGTTAAAAACATCTGAGAAGTCATGAAAATCGTCAGTAGTTCTGAGGTTGCAGATAACTTTGCATGCGTCTTAGGAAAATAGAGTTTTAATTTAATGCATCTCTTCAAAAACAACTTTTCGTTTTTATAAAGTGTGCTGAGCAGTCAGGTTACTAGATTTAGAGAGTTAATTCTTGGTAATTCCTTATGGAAAGGATGTTTAGCTAATCGAATGTTCGCTGAGGCACCGACAGAATGTAAGCCTTTGTTAAAGTTGAGGGAGTGTCTAAATTAGTTATTTGCCTCATCAAATGAAAAACAGTTAAGTTACCTTTTTAGAAGTTGGACTTTCATGTACCGTAACTGGCCCAAACCGTGACAGTTCAGAAAAATGGCATTCAACTTCGTTTGAGTAAACCTGTTTAAAAAGTATTCGACTACCAATTATCGTTTAGTAGGATAAAATGGATCAAGTGAGAATCATGAATGACGGTATAGCCTTAATCAGTGACAAAATTTAATGAATTCACTATCTATGGCATAAAAGAAAAGAAATTATCTAGTTCACAATTCTAAATGTTCTTCTTGCTGATATTTGGTTGATCCAAGCACCGATGAGAAGTCCAAAGCAAGCAATCTACAGTCCTATCTGGTTAATCCCTTAATGAAAGGGGCTTTGTTGCCACGTTTATTAAAAGAAATATTTAATAACAAAAGGAACTTCATCAAGGGCAGCACACATATTAAGAGATTACTCAAAGATAGGCTTAGACAGCTTCAGGTTAATTACTCGACGATTTCTTCGTTGAAGAAGGAGTGCAATACTTCAGCGTATCAATATACTGGCCACGATATACGCCAACTTATATGTAATATTTACAGCCAAATAAGCGACTAATTAACGGAATTAAATCGCACTCCAAAAGTCAATTCTGCCGGCGTTTGTTAAAACACACTCAAACCAGGCACTTTATATATTTTAAAAATGTGCATTGGATTAATGATAATGTTTTCCTTAGCATTAGAAAAAATATTTAAGACTAAGTGGACAAAAAATTGTCTCTGGAGTGAACTCTCAGAAGGACAAGAAACTAGTAGGATTATTGCCCTCAATATATTAAATGTTTCACCGGTACAATGTGATGGCCATTTTATATTCATATAAAACATTTTTGGACAGAACTTTTAAAGAAAGGACGTTAGGATGGCGGTTTGGGGCTTCGATTCTTGGTTAATAAACGGTCGTCGATCGGTTACGGCCTCATTCGTCCCGTTCTGACATGGGCCTACTATCGAGCCCCGCCAGCAGCCACACAGCAACTAATAGTATAGGCAGATTAACCTTGCCATGCGGTGGACACCTAATCAAAAAGTGGAAGTTTCAAGCCTCAGTTGGTGCACAACTTTTGGTTGGGTATGACTGGCTGCTGACGGGTTTTGAACCAGAAATGGCCATTCTGGTCTTTTTATCTTAGTCTTCAGTTTTCCTTGGCATCGATTCTTTTAAATGGACTCAAATATTTGTTTCCATCCTTAAAACTAATGTTCATCTTCCATTTTGAAATAAATGTGTAACTGACAAGTCTTTTACATAATAAAGACGCAGAGGTGTCACAATAAAATCCTGTGACCACAAAACATTCACTTCTCTTCAAATGAAATTATTCGGGTTCACCAGCATCCATAAGGTACTTCCCTTGCCATTCTTAACGATGACAACTGTATATAAAATTATGTAGCGATGAAAACGACCAATTTACGTGCCAAAGTCTAATCCATACACCTTCTAAATTGCCTTTAAAATGCACTAAGGTGTCTTACAGGTAACAAATATATAATGTAATTTCTGTAAATAATTAAACACTTGGAAATAACGAATATCAAGATGAATGAGTTGTCTGATGTTAAGAAATGGTGGTAAATTATGCAAGATAGTGCGTGCACGAAGTTTTCGATTTTCAGATATCTTATTCAAGCAACTCCATTCAATTAAAATGAAAAAAACCTCTACTGACAATCCAAAACGGCTCCTCGCAAAATTTCAAATCAAAATGCAAAATACAAAATAAATGTTGATGGATGAAAGCTCACCGATCGGCTACGAGTGGGGTTTTACCTGGTGTTCAGTATGGCTGGCTGACGAGGGCTGATAAGCCAGAAATTGTTATTCCAGTCTTCCTTGTCTTTGTCAGCAGTTATTCTACCGAAAAAATTATTATACCATTTGCTTTAAACCATTGTTCACCTCTTCTTGATTTGGTGGAACAGTCTACGAAGGAGCTCCTACTGGCTTGCATTCAGGATGTTTCTCCGGGCACCCTGTTAGTTATATAGATATTTATTTATTATGTACATTTTCTTCAAATATACTCTCAGTATCAGAAGAAATTCCATTGAATGTCTTTAAACAAAACGCCATAATCTAAAATGTAATATCAGCAGCTATTCGCTTCGTTGACCTTAATTTGATTGCATTAAGACTGTTATATATTTTAATATGATTATGAAAAATAAATAGAGAAGGATATAGGCATTTTTGGAATCGAAATCTTAAGAAATTGAATCGAATTTTGAAACATACGTTGAAAAATGATTTGCACTCACAAATATTCCTCACACAATTTAAATTAATATATTAATATACGCACACGTTACTCATAAATGAAGAAAACCGGTAGTGACGTTAAGGCTGTTTGTTCTGTCAAAAACAATGATAAGCCACCTTTATTCTGCAAATTTGAATATTTCCCAGGTAAAAACGTTAAATCTAAGGTTTTGTTTACCGTAGCTAAACTTTCTATGCGTGCGCAATGCCTGACGGCCTAATAAGTTGCCAAAATATCTATAAAAGATGTGAATCAATGCAGGTGAGGTCATAGAGCAATTTGATTTCACATATCTTTACTCAAACCCAGCTGAACCCGGCAGGTCAGCAGATAAATAAATTGTTTAATTGGAGAGATGTAGAAGATATGTTCAAGTGGAGTCATCCCAACCGACCCTTAAATTATTTTTTCGCACGAATATTACACTCTACAGGAACCCTTATCACAAAGCATCAATCTATACAAAACTTTCCTTCTCGAGATTTATTGCTCTAGTAGCTTTTCGCACACCCTTAGCTATCGTTTTTGCAATGCAGACTGCCTTTAAAATTGATATGTCAACAATAGTTTTGGCATCGTCAAACAAAAACGAGCTCCACAAGTTTAGAAGGCCTTTTCTTCCGTTTTTGATATTATTTTCCAATTGAAGCAAAAGTAGTATCGTATTGCATGTCTATGGAAAGCCCAGTGTTTGCCTATAACCAACGGTATGCATGCAATTCAACAGCACTAACTGGACCTAATTTACCAACTATGGGACCTACTCGAAGATTCTGGCAACACTATGCAAACTGCAATAATAAAGGTCATATGAAGCATGTACATACATTTGCTAGGGAAATCATTTCCTCGATGATTTTGGACAAAAATACGGATAGGAACCCATATACTCTAAGAAGTAGGCCCTACTAAATATTACAGACATTTTGAACATACGTATCCACGTCGTAAGCAGTAGGATATTGTCACAATTGCTACTAAAATGACAACTTTAATTTGATTATTAAGAAGTAAACTGACTTTGGGAAAGAATCTAAACCTGAAAATTAAAATTAAAAAAACAAATATTGGAAATAGAAGCAAACATGTTTCCTTGTTGCAATAACGAAGGTGGTAAAAAATATGTAATATGCAAATATAAACAATTCGTAGCATATGTGTCCAGGCACGAATTATTATACGCTTACTTTTCTTGGTGTAGCTTTATCTTCACCGAGATAAAAATGCAATTGGGTTACGGGCATTTGCAAAGAGACTTATGATAAAGTGGTATGTTTACGAAATAGCAACACTTAAGCCGAATTAAAGTCCGACATTTTGTCTTGAAGAGCTACTGTTAAGTTTTCGTATAGGAATGGTAGATAATTAATTTCAAAAATATTCTAAAAGAGTAAAAAGTGAGGTGACCATTAACAGCATCCGTGTTGCTGTCAGGCAGTAATAAAAACAGTTGATTTAGATTAAATAGGTCTACTTTTGATCCATCCCATGTTCGTACTCTTTCCTACATGCCTTTGTACATCTTGGCGCAATTAACAAACAAGTATCGATTTTAAAGCATGTTTGGAATGTAAACTGGGTTTTTGCACATTTACTCGAGTCTGACGACGCCCAAGGGAACTAGTGGCAAAAATTTACGATTAAAGTTTACGGCTTTCCCAAAGGGCATACTCACCTTCCAATTATACTTCTTAGAATGCCTGCCTTCCAATATTGCAATTTATATATGAATGATGCAAACAGGCAAGTGGCAATATAGTAAAAACATAAGCTGTTTGGATTTCTGACAAAATGTTTCGTAATATGTGAATTAAGTGTATTTCAGGCTATTCCAGCATTCTCGCGTGAATGTTATTAAGCTGATAAAGTAAATACCTTGTTTTTTGGTGGCTGGGACTCCTACTTAAGACCACGATCTATCGAAAAATTATTGCAAAATGAACAAAATGAGGGAAACAATTCAGAAATGCCTTAAGTTACATTGATTTTGGCCTTTTCATATTAAATCACGGAAGATAAAATGTGTTTGTATCAAACGATTCCGCTTACATGTCATTTAATCACTTATCTTGCACATTCCTTAAAAATGGTGTAGAATTCAAAACCAGAGAGATAACGTAAATTCTTTGAATAACCGTACTCAAGCAAACTAAAGATAACTCATGTTAAATTATTTATCAGTGAAAACAAGAAATGTGCTTTTTGGGTATTTCGTATTCTATGATATTTTCATCTTTATTCGAACTTTCACACGCAAATTTATATGCAGCCTCCTTCATGTATTATCTCGTTTTCTTAATGTGTCCATTAAAACTTTAGTGCGTTGTTTACATTTGTGACACCTTATTTGGTAAAATCATATAAAAGCATCAGTTTATACATGAATTTTTATAGTCGTAGGAGAAAATTTAAAATATTTCATAAGTTATTTCAAATGAGTGTGAAATTATTCACTTATTCGGGTGGCAAATCGCACTTCTTAAACCTGTCATTTAATTTGTAAATTTGCCTTACCAAATTGTACAAAACGTTAGAACTGGCGCGTGTTATTAGATAAGGATAAATGAAGAGTTAAGAGTAGAATTACATGTATCCCTGGAGGAGCAAATGCAGCTGGATTAATAAGTTAGTTTATGGTCTGGTAATATATGGCACAGTGAACATTTATTAGTAACAGAAGGATTCTAAGCGTTGAAGACCCATTGGTTTTTGATACACGAACTAAGAATATATCTGCCTTGATGCATCATTTTCAATCCCTCGTTTTGTGAACTATCTTGAGATTTTACTCGAATTCTTTCCTTTGTTTCATTAATTAGGGGGTTAAACTTTTATTTACATATTTTTAGTAATTGATAAGCACCATCTTTGAGCTGAAAATAGAAGTAACTGAATATTCAAAATTACGTAGCTGGATTTATTATCCCGATAAGTTCATAAATTTCTCATAGTCTTTAGTTAAATCAATCGCATTCGAAGTCGCACTCTTTACTAAAAATAAAATAGTTTTAAGCATGTGCTGAAGAAAATCCTCTGGGGTTGCTGTAAGCACTGAGCTTGCAAAATGGCTATTTCCGGAGAGCATACACATGACCTGTGGGTTGGTTGCTCCCTGGCTTCCGTCTCTTTGTGGGCAGGAATCTACTTTAAGATCAGCTCTGGTTACACAAATATGTTTCTAAAAGCACAACAGGCGAGACGCAGACAGGGTGTTTCAGCTGTGCTGATACCAACTCATCAGGCATGCGATATCCTTAGCGCATTGGTTTACTATTACTTGCATCTTAATTTAATCTCAAATTGTAGCAATATTGCAAAATGCTTGAAACTCAAATCAATGCTCCAAATATTAAAGTGGTTCCAAACCTCGATCACCCTACCCTTATAGAAAACTTCAAAATTTTAATGCAGATGAAAATGTTTCTTAAAATATGCGGAGCTCTGGTCCCATCAACTCACGTCTTAATTCCGCAATTCCATAATAACTACATTAGGTAACTTGAAGCATGTTGGGAGCAAAAAATAATTGAAAAAAAAACCAATGAATGTCAAGGAGCAATCAGGTGGAATAATTTTTCGTAAGCTTCTCGGCTTGTCCTTAGTTTCTGCGATTGCTGCCTGTCAACTGACCGTGTAGCCCATCAATGCGTCTTCGAAGAACCAGAAAAAGCGCAATTTCCATCAAAAATCGTGATAATTAATATGTATGTACAAATGCATGACCTATTTGGTCAAAATACTTCGAGATGCCCAAAGGAACAGCCTTGAAAGTGTAATCTTTTGCCTATTACTGAAGATTATGTTTCAAGGAATGAACCAGCCGTGCACAATGCGTGATCAGAGGTAAGATAACGGAATACATTCTTAACACAGAGGCTTTCCTTTGGAACAAGCTTTTTACTTCGGGCGATATCTCCAACCGATAACTGAACTTGTTAATAGCGATATTAGTTGATAGGATATTCAGAGGAGCGAAAAATGCTACGCGTTTTTACTTTCTAAGAAAAAGCGTTTAAATTGGCAACAATCATTTTTAGTACAAAAAGGATGCTGATAGAATTGAAGAATCGTCGGCAGAAGTTTGTGTGTAACTCTTAATTTGGCAGCAGACTGCACAACCAACGTGTTTAATATTGAGGTGTTGCCAAACATCGATCAAATTTTTCGCTAGCTATATAATTATAATTTTCTGTTTACCTGCATTTAAGAGCAATCCTCTTCCAGATGTTTGTAAATGTTTTAATTAACAGATTACATTTTAGAAGCGAAGGTACTGGCTTTAATTTGATGCTAGGTTACCGTTTTTGACAGTATTTAATATGAACGTTACCATTATTTTCTAACATCACTGAAAACGAAGAAATACTATAATAACCTTTTATTAATGCAAGAATTTCCACAGTGAGAAATAAATAGCATTGGCCATTTGCAATAAGACAAGGAAGTATGGGCCAGTGAGCTTCCAATTTAACCAACCAGCCACTGGAGAAACGGATGCATCTAAAAAGGGCGTCTATCGATGTAATCTGTGAGAATGCACGATAAATAACAAAAAGAATTTAAAAAGTACTCGTTGCTCAAAAATTGCTTCGATGCAATGAAAAAGCATACAAACTAAATTAATTCCTTTAATAACGCCACATAGAGTGTAAACCAGTTATCAAATGCATTTCGTCTTTCAGGGCACCGCGCATACTAGCACTCGATGAGCCAAACTAAATTTCGCAGCCTGGCACCAAATAATATATCTTCATTTGATTGTCAGTGCTGAAACTCACCCAATATGCTAAAACCAACGCAAGGTTTTGCACTATAGCAACATACTCATCATAAATAATTTATCAAATGCAATTACACTATGTGGTGTTTTAAACCCTTGCCTCTATATAATCCTAATGAAAATTTTGACTCTCACAACATTTAACTCTTTTATCTGGTTCATTCTCACGGTTTTGACAAACAATTCACCCCCAAAGATACCCCTCTACATAAGATCACAAATATTCATCATTGTTTTAAATCGAACGAAGTATTACCAA
>WEDG01007813.1:0-92481 GCA_017591395.1 Schistocephalus solidus
TTTTTCACTCATTTTCGTCGTTTTGCACTTTTCACTTTTACAGAAACATTATTTTTTGAAAATATTATATTATTATCAGTGCTCGCTTGTGTTTCATTAGGAAATTAGATTGACGTTTTTGCGTCAGTTTTCGAGTGAATAACTAACTTTTGGGAATTTGCTCATATTTCATTTCAAAAAAATATAGTCGTCCCTAGCATTATTTAAAACATTTGGATGGTTCAAAGCCTAAATCGGTCGCGTTTTTCTAGAAATTTATACGTTGCAATTCTGATTAGACCTCATGCGACGTTCATGGATGAAATTAATAAATGAGTTTACAAGCGAAATGATTAATCTTCTGGTTTGAAATACTGCGCGACTCGTAGGTTCTGTGTTAACCGGCAAACATTTCAGCAAGGCATTATTGCCGGGATACTTGCGCACAAACTGAATCTGGACATCGGTAGACGGCCCTTGAAGGGCAAATATTTTCCACCATCGAGTCAATTGAAACGTATCGAACCCAAAAGATTGTTGGTAATTAGAAGTTATTAAGTTTCAAACATACTGCCACTGTTAACATCCACTAACCCCAAAACAAGACTTCTCATGTTTGAAAATTGATTGTTGGTCCAGTTTAAATAACAAAAATGTGTTGGCGAGCAAACAAGTTATTTTTAGAATACCAGATTTTTTTCTGAGTTGTAAATGTCAGCTTCGAAAACTTTTATCATTTCGTGTCCTAAATAAAAAACTGCATGGAATCCCTTGTTTAAATGCTTGCCAATGCATTATGAAAACGACCAAACATACCATCATATAAATGTCGATTAAAATTTTGCGTATATGAAAAGATAATGTCTTGAGCAATTATGGTTCCCTTTATGCGTGATTTTGAATCAGCGACCGTTAATCAATTTATTGTTTTAACAATATGGCCGTTTTTATGTGGCTGCTCGTCTGAACGTTCATACGCGTGGAACCGAGCCCAAAAGCAAGCAAAAATAGATAATATAATTGTACTATAAAGCGAAAACTAAAGCTTTTATGCAGGTGAAAAGACCAGTCAAATTTGCCAATCGTTTTCTTGGTTGTAGTGCTTAAAAATTGTAATGTACGTGGAAATCCTTCTGCAAAATGCCATGCTAAGGCACGTTTTGTATAGATATCTTGTTATAGGTGTTTAAGTTACTCGAGAGCACGTTGGTCATTGACAAGGAATTACCCTATTTGAGTGATATTTAAAATGGCACCCAAATAACAGTCTATATGTAGTAGAGGATTTTGGCAGATTTAAATGATTATTTTGACCCACTTGTGAAAAAATCTGCAGCCTCGGTAAGATTCGAACGCACGCCAGCAAGGGGAAGGCTTAAGTACAGCCAATGCTCTAACCAACTGAGCTACGAGGCCCCACCGAGAGCCATGAGTTTAATAACACTTGGGCCAAGTTACCTGCCCAGCCTACTGCAACGTACGGAATCCACAAATTCTGATACAGCAACCTGACTGCTACAGCAGAATTTCATAAGTAATCAATCTAGAATCCACCATATGACTAGCAGGCACAATTTATTAGAAGAGGATTTTGGCAAGTTCTGCCTACTTAAATAAGTGCTGTCGAATATATTGTATTATTAAGTTATTACTAATAACACTTAATAGATCCTATCTTTAGGGACAAGCAATTGAATGCACGGAAAACCGCGAAGTATTCATTGGTATTTCAAGGAAACTCTAAAACTCAACAGATTCGATTGTCAGGAAAAATCACCTACTTATTTGACGGAAGAAAACTTCTCCTAGTTTACAAAAAATTAAATGCTTATAATTGCATCTGCCAAGTTTATTGAAATTTAAAATCAGTGTCGAGTCTGGCAACATATAAACTTATTAAAATATGTATTCCTTTGACGTTTCATCAGCAAAATTAAAGCTAATTCTCTTTGCTTTAGTCAAATATAACTGAGCAAAATACAAAATTGCAGAAGTACATAAATTTCATATGCTCCACACCATGGTGGTGCAGGGACGGTGAAGTGCACGTGGATTAATTTTTAGTGATAGTAGCCTTGCCCGCAGCTCCCACTCTCTCTCCTCCCCACCTGAGCCCGGTGCCATGACAGAGTCAAGTACAGCGGAGACGGGAGAGGGCGCAGGTGGTTTGCGCGGCCTGGGCCCCCAGGGCCCTAGCCGCCCCTAGGCGTGCCCCACACCCTCCATGTTCGGCTTTTTGTTATTGGGCGCAAACCGAATAACGCCTGCCATACCCTGATGTGGCTCCCGTTTTGGTTCATCACATCTACCTAGTGGCCCGTTTAGGGCGCACAGCACGCATACACACACATACCAGCTTAACCGGCGGCCAGTGCTCTCTGTGGCACAGTTTGAAGTGTCGTAGAACATAAAAACCCGCATTTGGTGCCTTGCACCTTTCCTATTAATCAGGAATTCGTCAATACTTGTGGTAGTTATTGGACATCCCAGTATCCTGACAGATAAAGTGTCTTCTTTTGCACATTACGTTCTACAATGAAACAAGTTGCATTGACTTGTCTGGGGTCACCTTAGGTGATGCAAAAGTCTAGGTTTGAAGTCCTTCGTATAGCATAAGTTTCGAGGTCAGTCGGCTACTCTCACAACCGCCGCCTCGCATCTAGACGGACTGACACGACAGACAGTCGTAAAGGCTACATTTGCCGACCCAGTTGGCAACCACATGGCTGGGATATCCAACCACACATTCTCGTCTTTCGTGATGACTAAATCATCGTAAATTTACACCTTAGATCGTCTTAGGCCAACCCCGACTTTCTGATGTCGTATAGATATTCGAGACACTCATTTTTCATCCTTCACTTGCACGCGATGTCCTAATCTCGATCCAGCACGCATTAACGTGTGACACCTTAGCTGTACTGATCCAGTCTTCAAAAGCAGCCCTAAAAGGCCTTGCCCACTTTCCTAAGATGATTAACATAAGCCTCTGGTCAACTTGTCTCCATAGGATATTTCATAGACATTACTTTCGATTGACATATAACAGCGTTTCCGAGGCACACATATCACGGCTAAGACAATCGCGGTAATGCTGATAAAAGAGAACAGGCGAATTCCAGGAAGCACTTCACAGAAGAAGAAGAGAAAGAAGAAGAAGAAGAAGAAGGAGAAGAGAAGAAGAAGAAGAAGAAGAAAAAGACGAAGAAGAAGAGGAAAGGAAAGCAGAAAAGGAGAAGAAGGAAGACTAAGAAGAAGAAGAAGAAGAAGAAAGAAGAAGAAGAAGAAGAAGAAGAAGAAAGATCCGATCACTGAAACGTGGTGTTAATTGGCCTGACGTTTCAGATTCTCCTCGAACCCATCATCAGAGACAGTAGCAGAAAGGGTGATAGATGCACAAGGCGAGCAGTATTTATAGTACGTAGTGTCCACGCCGTCACACGCGTACTACACTTAGCAGCTGTCGCGATCACCGCTGGGCGTCATAATTGATGTGATAAGCTTGGCCGCGATTTTTGTCCTCCAGGTTGGATGCGGGCGTGATAATGATCCGGCAATTTGGCTCACTGTCATTGGAAGCGCCGATCACCCACGTCCTCCATGTGACCCAGCTCAGCCGATGCCCCAACACGGAATATGGGAACGGGAGTGCATTGCGCTGAGAACCATGACTCCAGAAGCTCGTGACTCACGCGGTTATCACCTCTTGAGGAGGATTTTGGCCTCATCAAACTTGAAGATATGGTCGGGTCCCTGTCAAGTGAGCTGCTACTACCTGAGAGCCAGCGTCTTGTTCTCACCGCAGCCGCATTGCCCGGCCATTCGCGTCCAAAGTATTCTTACGGGTTTCTTCGACGAAGTTGTTTGTCCGCAACTGACGCCGATTCGGTAGCGGGTATTTTTGGCCGCCTCCTTATTTGACGCGTGTAGTTTGCGCCGGTCGGTGGTATGCGCTCAGCTCAAATGGTGTGAAAGGGCGGATGATGGCTTCCGGGGACGTTCTTCACGTACGGTACGCGCTCTCGCATAAAACTTGCTGATGTCGTCTCCAGTCATCTCTCTCGTCTTGCTGCACATGCAACATCCGACAAAGTTAGTAGCGCCGCTGCGCTGAGCACGCAACCGACTATTGCTGCAATCCGTTGCAGCGTCTGCTTCGACGCGTTGCGCTACGGACCTGGAAACTGGCTGCGAAAATGTGGGAGTTGTTTGCCGAAATCTGATGCGAGTTGCGGACAAAGCAACTACGTCGGAAGCTACTGGGAAACTTCTCCACGAGGCGAGGTAGCTGTGAGTACGCGCGCAGCTATGAGTAAGGAAGCTCTAACTCACGCTCATGCACGCGACCGGACTCGGCCGCACGACGAGTTTGACGCAGGGCCGAAAATTCTCGCAACGGCTGAAATCCACGGAGCCCTGAATAGCTTGAGTCATAGTTCTCGGCCGCGGTCGATTAATGCGGAATGATCTTGCGGCTCATTATCTGTTTTGAGATATTGTCTGAGCAAAATTTCAGCCACGTGGGGAGGATGCGGGTGAACCAACTTTACGAGTAATTGTTACGCCAGGAATCGACGAAGGTGGTGGAATCACGGCAAATAACGTCTCGTGTACGGACCAAGATGCAATCATCGCATCAATTTGAGGTTTTGTACTAAATTTGCACTTCACAGCATGGCTGCTGATAGAAGGGAAAGGGCGAGTCGCAGGAAGCAGTTCAGGTGAGGAAGGACGCTAACTCTCAGGTCGCGATGCATGCAACGTAAAATGGCCATACCTTCAAGTTTTATGACGTCCAAATGCTCGCAAGAACCAACAACCGTGTGAGCCGTGAACTGCTTAAGTCATGGTACTCTGACCCGCAGTCGATTTAGAAGTGCAGTGACCTCGTAACTCCATATTTTGTGCTACTATTTTACCTGGGCAAGATTACTAGCCACGCGGGGAGGATGCGGGTGAACAGCAGTCCGGGCAACAGTGAGCCAAATTGCCGAATAATCGTCACACCAAGAGTCAAAAATGGTGATGAAATCACGACCATTAATGACTCTGGTACGCAGAACAAAAAGCAATTATCACATCAACAATGAACCCCAGCGATGAACACGAAGACTGCCAGCGATAGTATGCCTGTGGTTTGCCTGGCAACCACACCCTGTTGCAGTGATGGCCTCTTCTCCTTATGAATTTGTGAGCTGATAGGTTAAATATGTCATCACTGTGATTGATTGACTGGAGGAGTGAGATTCAGGCTGTAGTGTTTCTATGTGATTTATGTCACATTCCCCTGCAAGTGAGATCCGAACGGACGTTAGGAATAAGTTTTTTGTGGTCTGTTTAGCTTTGCTAGTCACTACTGCCTCCTTGAACATCTCCGATCGTCCCGATTCCATCTTTCTATCGGAGCTGGGTACTTTTGGGAAGCGAGAGTGCTGTAGATGTGGCAGAAGGCCACTGCACTATAAACGTATTCAAGCACACGTCACGTGGGCTGTTGCCAAGCCTTGTATGTCATGAAGGATGTTTTTATCTGCGATTATCGGAATTTCAATGTTTTTTTCACTTGGACGTCTTGTCCCATTGGAAAGCTGTTTGATGATCAGATGGTGATAAAAGCTCGCTTAATCTTATCTCATTCACGCAACTGTAGTTTGAGTGGTGAAAAGACACAGAACAAAAATTTAGTGGCTGTTTTTCTGCCGGCAAACAACTGCATGCATAAGATGAAAATTTAGCCAATTCTGGCAGTATTTTACCAAGAAAATTAAAAAGGTTCATTGATGAACTCTCACCGATCGCTAACGGAACTCACTCGTCCCGTTCTGCCCTCCTGCTCATTCTTGAGCACCACTAGCAGCCGTATAGCGGTTAGTATTATTATAGACAGATGGATATTGCCGACAAAGACAAGGGCAACTGGATTGGCCATTTCTGGCTCATTACTCGTCATCAGCCGGTCATACCCAACCATAGGTTGTGTAACACCCGAGGATCGAATACGCGGCCTTATGGGCAGCAGTTCAACGCCACTGGATCATTTTTTTCCAGCTAGATCGGGAATGTCGACATTCTTTAATGAACGCTACTGCAGAAGGATGATTATTGCGATAGCTGAACGTCCATCAATGAACGTCAAAAATATTCCCCATGTAAACCTGCAAGATGACGAGTCCGTGGGTCAATGGTTGGAGCGTTGGACTTCTGATAAACAGGTAGTGGGTTCGAGCCTTAAGTGGGGCTCTATCTGGGGCTGGGTATGACTGGCTGATGATAACCATTCCAGTCTCCTTTGTCATTGTGGCTATGCCCAGCTGCCTAGAAGAAATATGCTTAGATTAAAGGAAAATAACTAACCGATTGGAAGACAATGCGAACACATCTGCGGAAACCCCAAAAAAATATTGAATCACTTCAAAGTTATTGTCAGGCAAAGTAGTTTTCACGAGAAAAGCAAAAATGTGAAATGCCTACACGTAAGTGCAAGAAATTTGAATTTATTCTCTGTTTACTGCTCTTTAAACAAGGACCGGGGAGACCTCTCCCTAAAGGGCGTTTTCTGGTTGACGCAAAGTCACCCAAGTCGTGGAAACAGGTAAGCGCAGGCGGGCATAAAAAACGTCCGCACAGATGGACAGTTCGTCTGAGCGCGTGCAGTGCCATTGCGGCCTGTGCATCAGATAGTTACAGCCTGCCAGAAGGGGCTTTGAAGGGGATGGGCGGACGGAGGGCGGGGGAGGGCGGGGGGAGGGTGGGGGTAAACGCGCAGCACAGCTCTCCGGCATCCACTGGCTACTGTACCCCCCTGCCGCCGGTTGCCACCAGGCGCATGGACCATGGGGGTGGGTGGGGGCGATCTCGAGTCATAAAATCAGCGAAGGTCCTGCAGGAGCTGGTCTTTCTTGTGTAAACACGGAGAACCGATTTGGACCAAAAGGAGCTCCGAAAACACAGGATTTGGCTTGCCGACTGGCCAAGACTCCGGGGCAAAAGAATCTAGGAGGCTTGACTACCCAAATCCCTGCCAGTTAAAAGTTATGTTTTCGGCTGGGTAAAGATTTTACTCACATACTGTTTTATCAGTTTCCAATAAAATGCCTTCAAGTATGTAAATCCGTACAGTAGTAGGATTGTTTGTGAGACACAGTGAGATTTTTTAAGTTACTTTTTTAAATTTTCAAAGAAGTTTACTCAAGCCACCTTTTGTTGAACACCTGGCCAACAAACTAGTGTAAGACAGGGAATAGGAGGCCCTTCTGGTCTAGAGTTAAGCTCCATGGAGCCAAGAGTTGCAGTTAGGGGGATGGGTACTACTCAAATTGCATGAATATGTTTCGCTTATTTTTGATGCCATTTTAAATAAAAATATTTGTTGGAGAAAATATGCAAAAATTTCGTATTCAATTACGTCTTCTTAAAATTTTATCAAAAGTTGCAGTGTTAATAAAACTACTAATTATGGTTTGGTGCACCGGTCGGTCCCCACGACTGATAAACTGAAGACTATGTATAGCGTTCTGTCACACGATCCATTTATCGTCGACACTAACGTCTCTGCTTAAAATGGACCACAAACAATAAGCCCGTTGTAGGCCATTCAATTCAGCTCAGTGGTAAGGAAGTAATATTTTGGACAAGGAACTATTTCATTCCTTTGCAAATCGCTTATGGTCGCTTAGTGATAGGAAATAAAATCTTTCGCAATTTCCCGTTACATGGTTCACACTAATAGCTAACTTAAGAGACCTCGCAGGACATCGCACAGCAACTAGGGGAATATGACGATAGGGTGAAACCGACAGACAAGGGAGACTGGAAAGGCCAACCTATTGGCTTATAAGCCGTCAGCAGCCAGTCATACCCAAGCCCAAGTGTGGATCAGCCGAGATTTTAATCTGCAACCTTTATTCATTGAGTTTAGCAATCTCTCATTGAGGCATGGGCCTGTTGTTTTGTTAGTTTGTGATCGCGACTGTGAATTATGATAGTGAGGCGTTCATTGATCTGGCTTAAAAGAGGGATGTTCCGTTGGGCCCTGGATCTCACTTTAGAGCCCTCGCAGGCTGTCGCATAGCAACTTGGGGAATATGACGATAAAGTGGAACCGAAAAAGGCAAGGGAGACTGGAAAGGCATCTCTGGCTTATAAGCCGTCATCAGCCAGTCATACCCAATCCCAAGTGTGGATCAGCCGAGATTCGAACCCGAGACCTTTGGTCATTGAATGTAACAATCTACCATGGAGACACGGGCAAGTTGATCTGTCGGTTTGCGATCACGACTATGAATTACGATAGTGAGGTGTTCATTAATCTGGTTAATGAACATGGATGTTCTGTTGGGCCTTGGAGACCATTTTAGAGCCATTCCTGGCAGTTGCATAGCAACCTGGGGAATATGATGAAAAGGTGGAACCGACAAATACAAGGGAGACTGGAAAGGCCATCTCTGGCTTATTAGCCATCATCAGTCAGTCATACCCAATCCCAAGTGTGGATCACCCGAGGTTCGAACCCGCGACCTTTGGTCATTGAGTGTAACAATCTACCATGGAGGCACGGGCCCGTTTTTTGTCAGTTTGCGATGGGGACTATGAATTATGACAGTTAGGTGTTCCCGATCTGACTAAGGAATATGGATGTTCCGTTGGGTCTTGGGGCTCACTTTAAAGACCTTGCCGGCAGTCGCATATTGAATTGGGGAATATGACGAAAAGGTGGAACCAAAAAAGCCAAGGGAGACCGGAATGGCCATCTCTGGCTTATAACCCGACATCAGCCAGGCATACTGTGCTATTGAGGAGTTCACCGAGCTGGCTAAGGAACATGGATGTTCGGTTTTACCCTTGAGCCCATTTTAGACTCGTCGCCAGCAGTTGCGTAGCACTTTGGGGAATAAGACGATAAGGTGTATCCGACAAAGACATGGGCGACTGGAATAACCATTTCTGGCTTTTTAGCCGACATCAGCCAGTCATACCGAATTCCGGGTTTGGATCACCAGAGATTTAAACCCACGACCTTTGGTCATTGAGCGTTACCCTCTAAAATTGAACCACCGGCCCGTTGTTTTGTCGGTTTGCGATCGTGACTATGAATTATGATAGTGAGGTGTTCGTTGGTCTGGCTAATGAACATGGATGTTCCATTGGGTCCTGGAGCTAACTTAATAGACCTCGCAGGCAGTCGCGTGGCAACTTGGGGAATATGAGGATAAGGTTGAAGCAACATAGAGAAGGGAGACTGGAAAGACAATCTCTGGTTAATTAGCCGTCATCAGTCAGTCATAACCAATCCCAAGTGTGGATCAGCCGAGATTCGCACCCACGACCTTTGATCATTTAGTGTTACATCCTATCATTGAGCAACGCGCCCGATTTTTTGTCGGTTTGCGATTGGGACTATGAATTATGACAGTGAGGTGTTCCCCAATCTGGATAAGGAACAGGGACGTTCCGTTGGGTCCTAGAGCGCACTTTAGAGCCCTTGCCGGCAGTCGCATATTGAATTGGGGAATTTGACGAAAAGGTGGAACCGAAAAGACAAGGGAGACCTGAATGGCCATTTCTGGCTTATGAGCCGTCATCAGCCAGTCATACCCAATCCAAGTATAGATCCCCCGAGATTCATGATCCAATATTGTTAATTTTTCGAAAACCATATATTTTTGCAATAGTTATTTTTAAAAATTCAGAAAACTGGTATCCCACTGCGACCAACAGTCTTCTGAATCGGCGCACAGAATTAAAAATTCAAAGTGGCTTTTTCACCAGCTGCATCCACTTACAAAGAACTCTGAATACTCCATTGAAGATTCAAAAAGTTTTCTAGGAAAATTTCAAGGAATCACAGATACACATGATGAGGTAATGGTTTCATTCGATATGGTCTCGCTCTTCACCTCGATCCCCTTGATTTAGCGAGATCATACACCGAAGAACTAATCCAGACCTACGCCACTGATGTACCTGCCGATGCTTTACTCCAACTCCTAAACCTTTGTCTAGAATCCAACTTTTCCTTCTCCGGCCAATGCTATCAACAACTTAAAGGGGCCCCTATGGGGTCGCATATATCCGGCTTCCTGGCTGAAGCTGTAATGCAGAAATCGGAATAGATAGCTCTCCCTGATATTAAACCAAAATGGTGGCTGCGATACTTTGATGATACATTTGACATCGTCGAGAAAGAACTGTTATACCTGCTCAAAAAAATGGAAACATAACATTTCTTGGAATTTTTTTCACATTCAAAACGGAAGCTGATGAAAAACTCCCATTTCTAGATGTCCTCGTACATCGGAAAACTGATGGATCACTCAACACCACAGTTTAACGCAAATTATCATATTCTGAGGTCATCCTACTCATAGAGAGTACTCATCCTATCTCTCGCAAAAGGAGTTCCGTCTACAGTCTCCTAAATTGATCCTAAAATGACTGCTCTGATGAAGAACGTTATCGAGCAGAAATGAAATACCTCTTTAACTTTTTATCTAAACATGGATACCTGCGTGATTTCTTGCATCGATGCCTGAAGTGACTTATGACGGCTAATTGCCCAGAAATGGCCATTCCGATCTCCATTTTCTTTGTCGGTTCCACATTATCAACATATGCAACACGTCACTATGCGACCGCCAGTGAGGGCTCTTGTCTGAGTTCCAGGGCACAACGAAAAATAATTGTTCCTTAAGCAGATCGGTGAGCCGCACACTATCACCATATTCTCGATCGCAACCGACAAAGCAACGAGTCCGTGGCTTAATGGTAGACCGTTCGACTCAATTACCAAAGGTGCGGGTTCGAATCCCAGGTGTTCCGCACTTGCGATTGGGTATGACTGGCTGATGATGGCTAATAACACAGAAACGGCCATTCCTGTCTCCATTGTCTTTGTCGGTTCCACATTTTCAACATATGCTAGACGTCGCTATGCGACCGCCTGTGATGGCTCTTGTCTGAGTTCCAGGGTACAACGGAATATAATTGTTCCTTAAGCAGATCGGTAAGCCGCACACTATCATCATATTCCCGATCGCAACTGACAAATCAACGAGCCCGTGGCTCAATGGTAGAGCAGTTGACTCAATAACCAAAGGTTGCGGGTTCAAATCCCAGGCGTTCCACACTTGGGATTGGGCATGTCGGCTGATGACGGCTAATAAGCCAGAAATGGCCATTCCTGTCTCCCTTGTCTTTCTTGGTTCCACATTTTCAACATATGCTACACGTCGCAATGCGACCGCCTGTGATGGCTCTTGTCTCAGTTCCAGGGTACAACGGAACATAAATGTTCCTTAAGCAGATCGGTGAGCCACACACAATCATCATATTCCCAACGGCAACCGACAAAGCGACAACCCATGGCTCAATGGTAGAGCGTTCGACTCAAGTACCAAAGGTTGAGGGTTCGAATCCTAGGTGTTCCACACTTGGGATTGAGCATGACTGGCTGATGACGGCTAATAAGCCAGAAATGGCCATTCCGGTCTTCCTTGTCTTTGTCGGTTCCACATTAACAACATATTGTACACGTCGCTATGCGACCGCCTCTGATGACTCTTTTCTGAGTTCCAGGGTACAACGGAACGTAATTGTTCCTTAATCAGATCGGTGAGCCGCACACTATCATCATATTCCCGATCGCAAACAACAAATCAACGAGCCCCTGGCTCAATGGTAGAGCGTCTGACACAATTACCAAAAGTTGCGGGTTCGAATACCAGGCGTTCCACACTTGGGATTCGGTATGAATGGCTGATGACGGCTAATAAGCCAGAAATGGCCATTCCTGTCTCCCTTTTCTTTGTTAGTTCCACATTTTCAACATATGCTAAACGTCGCTTTGCGACCGCCTGTGATGGATCTTGTCTGAGTTCCAGGGTACAACGGAACATAATTGTTCCTTACGCAGATCGGTGAGCCGCACACTATCATCATATTCCCGACGGCAACCGACAAAGCAACGAACCCATGGCTCAATGGTAGAGCGTTCGACTCAAGTAACAAAGGTTGTGGGTTCGAATCCCAGGTGTTCCACACATGGGATTGGGCATGACTGGCTGATGACGGCTCATAAGCCAGGAATGGCCATTCCGGTCTTCCTTGTCTTTATCGGTTCCACATTATCAACATATTGTACACGTCGCTATACGACTGCCTGTGATGGCTCTTTCTGAGTTCCAGGGTAAAACGGAACATAATTGTTCCTTAAGCAGACCAATGAACAGCACTCTATCATCATATTCCCGATCGCAACCAACAAATCAACGCGACCGTGGCTCAATTGTAAAGCGTTCGACTCAATTACCAAAGGTTGTGGGATCAAATCCCAGGTGTTCCACACTTGATATTGGGTATGACTGGCTGATGACGGCTAATAAGCCAGAAATAGCCATTCCGGTCTTCCTTGTCTTTGTCGGTTCCACATTATCAACATATTGTATAAGTCGCTATGCGACTGCCTGTGATGGCTCTTTTCTGAGTTCCAGGGCACAACGGAACATAATTTTCCTTAAGCAGATCGGTGAGCCGCACACTATCATCATATTCCCGATCGCAACTGACAAAAGCAACGAGCCCGTGGCTCAATGGAAGAGCGTTCGACTCAATTACTAAAGGTTGCGGGTTCTAATCCCAGGCGTTCCACACTTGGGATTGGGTATGACTGGCTGATGACGGCAAATAAGCCAGAAATGGCCATTCCGGTCTACCTTGTCTTTGTCGGTTCCACATTATCAACATATGCTACACGTCGCTATGCGACCGCCTGTGATGGCTCTTTTCTGAGTTCCAGGGTACAACGGAACATAATTGTTCCTTAAGCAGATCGGTGAGCCGCACACTATCATCATATTCCCGACGGCAACCGACATATCAACGAACCCATGGCTCAATGGTAGAGCGTTCGACTCCAAGTACCAAAGGTTGCGGGTTCGAATCCCAGGTGTTCCACACTTGGGATTGGGCATGACTGGCTGATGACGCCTCATAAGCCAGAAATGGCCATTCCGGTCTTCCTTGTCTTTGTCGGTTCCACATTATCAACATATTGTACACGTCGCTATGCGACCGCCTGCGATGGCTCTTTTCTGAGTTCCAGGGTACAACGGAACATAATTGTTCCTTAAGCAGATCGGTGAGCCGCACACTATCATCATATTCCCGATCGCAACCGACAAAATCAACGAGCCCGTGGCTCAATGGTAGAGCGTTCGACTCAATTACCAAAGGTTGCGGGTTCGAATCCCAGGTGTTCCACACTTGATATTGGGTATGACTGGCTGATGACGGCTAATAAGCCAGAAATGGCCATTCCGGTCTTCCCTTGTCTTTGTCGGTTCCACATTATCAACATATTCTACACGTCGCTATGCGACTGCCTGTGATAGCTCTTTTCTGAGTTCCAGGGCCCAACGGAACATAATTGTTCCTTAAGAAGATCGTTGAGCCACACACTATCATCATATTCCCGATCGCAACCGACAAATCAACGAGCCCGTGGCTCAATGGTAGAGCGTTCGACTCAATTACCAAAGGTTGCGGGTTCGAATCCCAGGTGTTCCACACTTGGGATTGGGTATGACTGGCTGATGACGGCTTATAAGTCAGAAATGGCCATTCCAGTCTTCCTTGTCTTTGTCGGTTCCACATTATCAACATATGCTACACGTCGCTATGCGACCGCCTGTAATGGCTCTTTTCTGAGTTCCAGGGCACAACGGAACATAATTGTTCCTTAAGCAGATCGGTGAGCCGCACACTATCATCATATTCCCGATCGGCAACCGACATATCAACGAACCCATGGCTCAATGGTAGAGCGTTCGAACTCAAGTACCAAAGGTTGCGGTTTAAATCCCAGGTGTTCCACACTTGGGATTGGGTATGACTGGCTGATGACGGCTCATAAGCCAGAAATGGCCATTCCGGTCTCCCTTGTCTTTGTCGGTTCCACATTATCAACATATTGTACACGTCGCTATGCGACCGCCTGTGATAGCTCTTGTTTCTGAGTTCCAGGGTACAACGGAACATAATTGTTCCTTAAGCAGATCGGTGAGCCGCACACTATCATCATATTCCCGACGGCAACCGAAAAAGCAACGAACCCGTGGCTCAATGGTAGAGCGTTCGACTCAATTACCAAAGGTTGCGGGTTCGAATCCCAGGTGTTCCACACTTGGGATTGGGTATGACTGGCTGATGACGGCTAATAAGCCAGAAATGGCCATTCCGGTCTCCCTTGTCTTTGTCGGTTCCACATTATCAACATATTGTACACGTCGCTATGCGACCGCCTGTGATGGCTCTTTTCTGAGTTCCAGGGTACAACGGAACATAATTGTTCCTTAAGCAGATCGGTGAGCCGCACACTATCATCATATTCCCGATCGCAACCGACAAAGCAACGAGCCCGTGGCTCAATGGTAGAGCGTTCGAATCAGATTACCAAAGGTTGCGGGTTCGAATCCCGGGTGTTCCCACCTGGGATTGGGTATGACTGGCTGATGACGGCTTATAAACCAAAATGGCCATTCCGGTCTCCCTTGTCTTTGTCGGGTTCCACATTATCAACATATGCTACACGTCGCTATGCGACCGCCTGTGAGGGCTCTTGTCTGAGTTCCAGGGCACAACGGAACATAATTATTCCTTAAGCAGATCGGTAAGCCGCACACTATCATCATATTCCCGATAGCAACTGACAAAGCAACGAGCCCGTGGCTCAATGGTAGAGCGTTCGACTCAATTACCAAAGGTTGCGGGTTCGAATCCCAGGCGTTCCACACTTGGGATTGGGCATGACTGGCTGATGACGGCTCATAAGCCAGAAAATGGCCATTCCGGTCTTCCTTGTCTTTGTCGGTTCCACATTATCAACATATTGTACACGTCGCTATGCGACCGCCTGTGATGGCTCTTTTCTGAGTTCCAGGGTACAACGGAACATAATTGTTCCTTAAGCAGATCGGTGAGCCGCACGCTATCATCATATTCCCGATCGCAACCGACAAATCAAGGAGCCCGTGGCTCATTTGGAGAGCGTTCGACTCAATTGCCAAAGGTTGCGGGTTCGAATCCCAGGTGTTTCACACTTGGGATTGGGTATGAATGGCTGATGACGGCTTAGAAGCCAGTAACGGCCTTACCGGTCTCCCTTGTCTGTGTGGGTTCCACATTATCAACATATGCTACACGTCGCTATGCTACCGCCTGTAAGGGCTCTTGTCTGAGTTCCAGGGCACAACGGAACATAATTGTTACTTAAGCAGATCGGTGAGCCGCACACTATCATCATATTCCCGATAGCAACTGACAAAGCAACGAGCCCGTGGCTCAATGGTAGAGCGTTCGACTCAATTACCAAAGGTTGCGGGTTCGAATCCCAGGTGTTCCACACTTGATATTGGGTATGACTGGCTGATGACGGCTGATAATCCAGAAATTGCCGTTCGGTCTCCCTTGTCTTTGTCGGTTGCACATTATCAACATACGCTACACGGTGCTATGCGACCGCCTGTGATGGCTCTTGTCTGAGCTCCAGGGCACAACGGAAACATAATTGTTCCTTAAAGCAGATCGGTGAGCCGCACACTATCATCATATTCCCAATCGCAACCGACAAAGCAACGAACCCGTGGCTCAATGGTAGAGCGTTCGACTCAATTACCAACGGTTGCGGGTTCGAATCCCAGGTGTTCCACACTTGATATTTGGTATGACTGGCTGATGACGGCTAATAAGCCAGAAATGGCCATTCCTGCTTTCCCTTGTCTTTGTTGGTTCCAGATTATCAACATATGCTACACGTCACTATGCGACCGCCTGTGATGGCTCTTGTCTGAGTTCCAGGGTAAAACGGAACATAATTGTTCCTTAAGCAGATCGGTGAGCCGCACACTATCATCATTTTCCAGATGGCAACCGACAAAGCAACGAACCCGTGGCTCAATGGTAGAGCGTTCGACTCAATTACCAAAGGTTGCGGGTTCGAATCCCAGGTGTTCCACACTTGGGATTGGGTATGACTGGCTGATGACGGCTAATAAGCCAGAAATGGCCATTCCGGTCTCCTTTGTCTATGTGGGTTCCACATTATCAACATATGCTACACGTCGCTATGCTACCGCCTGTAAGGGCTCTTGTCTGAGTTCCAGGGCACAACGGGAACATAATTGTTCCTTAAGCAGATCGGTGAGCCGCACACTATCATCATATTCCCGATCGCAACCGAAAAATCAACGAGCCCGTGGCTCAATGGTAGAGCGTTCGACTCAATTACCAAAGGTTGCGGGTTCGAATCCCAGGTGTTCCTCATTTGGGATAGGGCATTACTGGCTGATGACGGCTAATAAGCCAGAAATGGCCATTCCAGTCTTCCTTGTCTTTGTCGGTTCCACATTATCAACATATTGTACTCGTCGCTTTGCGACCGCCTGTGATGGCTCTTTTCTGAGTTCCAGGGCACAACGGAACATAATTGTTCCTTAAGAAGATCGGTGAGCCGCCAACTATCATCATATTCCCGATCGCAACTGAAAAATCAACGAGCCCGTGGCTCAATGGTAGAGCGTTTCGACTCAAATTACAAAAGGCTGCGGGTTCAAATCCCAGGTGTTCCACACTTGGGATTGGGCATGACTGGCTGATGACGCCTCATAAGCCAGAAATGGCCATTCCGGTCTTCCTTATCTTTGTCTGGTTCCACATTATCAACATATGCTACACGTCGCTATGCGACCGCCTGTGATGGCTCTTGTCTGAGTTCCAGGGTACAACGGAACATAATTGTTCCTTAAGCAGATCGGTGAGCCACACACTATCATCATATTCCCCGATCGCAACCGACAAAGCAACGAGCCCATGGCTTAATGGTAGAGCGTTCGACACAAATTACCAAAGGTTGCGGGTTCGAATCCCAGGTGTTCCACACTTGGGATTGGGTATGACTGGCTGATGACGGCTCATAAGCCAGAAATGGCCATTCCGGTCTCCCTTGTCTTTGTCGGTTCCACATTATCAACATATTGTACACGTCGCTATGCGACCGCCTGTGATGGCTCTTGTCTGAGTTCCAGGGCACAACAGAACATAATTGTTCCTTAAGCAGATCGGTGAACCGCACACTATCATCATATTCCCGATCGCAACCGACAAATCAAGGAGCCCGTGGCTCAATTGGAGAGCGTTCGACTCAATTGCCAAAGGTTGCGGGTTCGAATCCCAGGTGTTCCACACTTGGGATTGGGTATGACTGGCTGATGACGGCTAATAAGCCAGAAATGGCCATTCCGGTCTCCCTTGTCTTTGTCGTTTCCACATTATCAACATATGCTACACGTCGCTATGCGACCGCCTGTGAGGGCTCTTGTCTGAGTTCCAGGGCACAACGGAACATAATTGTTCCTTAAGCAGATCGGTGAGCCGCACACTATCATCATATTCCCGATCGCAACCGACAAAGCAACGAGCCCGTGGCTCAATGGTAGAGCGTTCGACTCAATTACCAAAGGTTGCGGGTTCGAATCCCAGGTGTTCCACACTTGGGATTGGGTATGACTGGCTGATGACGGCTAATAAGCCAGAAATGGCCATTCCGGTCTTCCCTTGTCTTTGTCGGTTCCACATTATCAACATATGCTACATGTCACTATGCGACCGCCTGTGATGGCTCTTGTCTGAGTTCCAGGGCACAACAGAACAAAATTATTCTTGAAGCAGATCGGTGAGCCGCACACTATCATCACATTCCCGATCGCAACCGACAAAGCAACGAGCCTGTGGCTCAATGGTAGAGCGTTTCGACTCAAATTACCAAAGGTTGCGGGTTCGAATCCCAGGTGTTCCACACTTGGGATTGGGTATGACTGGCTGATGACGGCTAATAAGCCAGAAATGGCCATTCCGGTCTCCCTTGTCTTTGTCGGTTCCACATTATCAACATATGCTACACGTCGCTATGCGACCGCCTGTGATGGCTCTTGTCTGAGCTCCAGGGCACAACGGAACATAATTGTTCCTTAAGCAGATCGGTGAGCCGCACACTATCATCATATTCCCGATCACAACCGACAAAACAACGAGTCCGTGGCTCAATGGTAGAGCGTTTGACTCAAATTACCAAATGGTTGCGGGTTTCGAATCCCAGGTGTTTCCACACTTGGGATTGGGTATGACGGATGATGACGGCTAATAAGCCAGAAATTTCAATTTTGGTCTCCCTTGTCTTTGTCGGTTCCATTCCATATATATATATAAATATATAAATGGTAAACACGTTATACCATACTTCTGACATAGATGCTAGCTATATTTATGGTAAGTAGGCGCTCACTAATCGGTTACGGGACTAACTCGTCCCGTTGTTCATTGGGGCTCACTCTCGAGCCCTTCCAGCAGCCGCAAGGCGGCTAAGGATACAGGCAGAATAACATGACCGACAATAACAAGGGAAATTGAAATGGATTATTAGCCATCATCAGCCAGCCATGCCCAACCCCAGGCGCTGCGGCGCCCAAGGCTCGAGCTCGCAACCTGTTGGGCAGAAGTCTAACGCTCTACCCACTGCTCCACGAGCTCGTTATCTTGCCGATTTTGATCGGGAATATTAGCTATGATAAATAAATATGTGTGTGTTTGTGCTTAGTGCCCCCTAAACCGGCCACGTGGTAGATGCGTTGGACCAACACGGGGGCCACATTAGGGCACGGCAGGCGTTTTTCGGGTTGCGCTTCCATAACAAATGCCGAACATGGAGGAGTGGTGGCACGCCTATCGGCAGCTAGGACTCAGGGGACCCAGCCGCGCCAGCCGCATGCATCCTCTCCCGCCTCCGGTCTTCTTGACTCTGGCTCAGTTTGGGGAGGAGGAGAGAGTGCAGTAGCTGCAGCGCAAGGCTACTTTCACTTAAAACTAATTCACGCGCAAGTCACCGTCCTTGCTCCAACCTTCCATGGAGCATATGGTGGACATCTTCGGACTACGACTGTCGAACTATCGTGTGTTGTGGCAAATGACCGGCTTGGACAATGGTCTGATTGTGAGGGTGGGAGAGAGAGAGAGGTTGAGAGCTCAGCGCATTTTCCTCACTATAAACAATCTGACGCGCTTAAAACTATCACGGGGCGCTAAAAGCCGAGGCTTGGGATGTTGTCAACTGACGGGATAACTCGGACTGCATGGTCAGCACAATGTGTGTTTTGTATGAAGTGGCTGACTGGCGGACTGAGAGTCAGGCTGCAATGGCTCCTTCTTAATGTGGCCTTAATTGCACTCCCACTCCGTGGGATCCGAGCCAGGTGTGGTGGTACGCCGAGAAGCGGCTCCGGCCGCGCCAGCCACCTGCGCCCTCTCCTATCTCCGGTCTTCTTGACTGCATCATGAGACCGGGCTCAGGTGGGGGAGTAGAAGAGAATGCGGTAACGTTAAGCGCCATGGTTGGAAGGTTGCCAACTGCCAATTACACTCAGACCTCGCAGTTTAGTCCAATGTGTGTTGTGTGGAGTGGCTGACTGGTGATCTGTGATTCAGGCTACGATGGCTCCTTCTTAACGTGACCTCTGGCTATCTCACACATGTGAGATGTAAGCCGTTAACCCCCTGTTGTGTGAAATCCTGGTGCTCGTGTTTTGGGGGGTCAGGTCATGTACGTAGTACACGTAGACGAGGTCACCAGCAGCTGCGCCCACTTCCGCATCAGGCAAATGACCGGCTCGGACAGTGGTCTGATTGTGGGGGTGGGGGAGAAAGTGAGGTCGAGAGCTCAGCGCATGTTCCTCATTAAAAACAAGCTGACGCGCTTGAAACTATCACGATGCACTAAAAGCCGTTGCTTGGAAGGTTGCCAACTGACGGGATAACTGGGACCACATTCTCAGCCCAATGTGTGTTTTGTGTTGAGTGGCTGACTGACGGACTGAGAGTCAGGCTGCCATGGCTCCTTCTTAATGTAGCCTTTTTGACACTCCCACTCTGTGGGATCCGAGGATGGCGGGGCAGCTGCGGCCGCGCCAGCCATCCGCGTCCTCTCCCGCCTCCGGTCTTCTTGACTCTGTCATGACACCGGGTTCAGGTGGAGGAGAATGATGGAGTGCGGTAGCTGCAGCGCAAGGCTACTATCAGTTAAAACTAATTCACGTGCAAGTCACCTTTCCTGCACCACCCTTCCGTGGAGCATACGGTGGACCGTCGAAATCGACAGTCGAACTATCGAGTGTGTGTGTGTGCACATTTATTTTTGCTCACACATTTCTTCCTCACAATCAGAGTGCATGCATACTTTTTACAACTTACTACTTCACTTTACGTCTTTAATACATTAAATAATCTGAATAATTCTACCCTCTGAGAAGAGTACATATAGGTTTTGTTTACTTTATGGCATTAAACCTTCGTTAGTAGATTTCTGTCAGACTTGCATTCTCACAGTTAACTTACCTTCTTGACAGTGACAATGAAAATTTCAATAATTAAGTTTACAGTCCCCTTCTTTATTTGAGTGCGTAATAAAGCAGCAGCCAAGACATTAATGCGAGAGAAGCATTAAAATACCTTACTGCAAATAAACGTGTGGAACAACTACCCATTTAATGATCCTGTACTCCATGCTTCGCCAACCATTTAAACAGGAAATTCACATTTTCAGTATTCTATCATTCGTAAGTTATGTTTATGCAACCAAGAGATTCAACTGGTGAGCTGTCGCGCCCTTTGTTGGGTCAAATACATCCTGCTCTTCTCACGTGAATAAACTAAATAAACTAATAAACTAATAATAAAATAATAAACTAATCTTACCTTTAAATAAAATTAAAGTCCTCTGGGGCATGATTGTGCTATAGTTTGCTGCTTTTAGTAAACCATAGTGAATCCACATGAATCGTGACAGGTTCTGGAACCTACCCTTATGATTATCCGAGGTTCTACGACGTATATATATATAATGGTAGAGGGCCTTTATCAATGGCGTTACGGGATTTACTCGCCAGGTTGTGCTTGGGTGCTCGATCTAGAGTCCTGCTCTCAGGGATAAAAAAGATATAACAGAGCCAATACAGCCTCTAATGGCCATTTCTGACTTATTATCTGCCATCAGCCAACCAAAACAACCCAAGGGTTCGCGACCCCGAGCAGTTAACCTGGACCCGAGCGGTTAGAAGTTCAAAGGTCCAAACATCATTGTGCAATGGTCTGGTTGGCCTGCAGGTTCGAAATGCCTTTCAGGATTTCGATCGAACGCCCAACGGCCGATGGAGTTAATAAACAGGAAATTACAATTCAAGTCTCCCTCATCTTTCTTCTGGAGCTTCTGCTGTGTGTCTATTGGCATTTTAGCAATAGTAAGCGGTAGTGGGCAACACATCAATGGAATTGTGGGACAAACTTGTCGTCTTGTGCCTCAGGACTCAATCCCAACCGCAGCCAGTTTCCACAGGGCGGCTTTTACCCTAAGCTGATTACAATTACGACAAAGATAAACGTAAGGCAGGTAGTAGATTCAAGCATCAGTGTTGAAAAAGCTGCGGTAGAGTATGGCTATCTGATGAGGACTGATAAACCAGAAATTGTTAGTTCTCAATCCCAGTGAGAAAATAAGCGGAAGTATAAAACCGCTGGACGGCAACTGAATTCCTTTTTATTTCTGTCTTTCCAAATTGCAGACACCAGTTAACAACTACACAATTCGCTTCCTAAATATCACTTCAGCGATATGTCCATCAGAGGGCAATGGAATACGGCAGACCCAAGGACAGGATTTTATCGTAATTGTCAAATCCGGTGTCTACAATTTTCGGAGCCGACGCCAAATCCGCATCCTGTTCAAAGACATGATTCAAGAAGGCCTTGCTCTAGGCAGCCACCTGACCTTAGTTTTCTCCGTGGGGTTACCCAGACGGAACAAAAGTAATTTCTTCGAACGTGATGGTTTTAACATTTCCCTGCCTGGAAGGGCCGGTGAAGCCCTGCGCAACGCGCAACCTATATACGCGGACATCATGCATGCCCTCAGGAAGGAAACGGAAATACATGACGACCTGTTGGTTGGCGACTACGAAGACACCTACTACAACCTCACCCTTAAAAATGCACTACACCTTCACTTGGGCTGCTCGTTTCTGTCGGCCAGAGAAAAGTCCTCATCAGAATTCACCGCTGTTTATCTTCCTAGACGATGACTTCTCCTTCAATGTAGCCAATCTTCTCAGAGTCTTGAAGAGCACTACTTCACAGGTGCCGCCCAAACGTGTCCTGATAGGCAATAACAGAAGATATAGTGTCACAATACGGTCTGCGGCTGGCGTTGCCTACAGAAAATGGGCCCTATCAAAGCGGGAAATGCCTAGTCCGCAGCTGCCCTCTCACTGCAACGGTGCCTTCTACATCCTCGATTACACATCTCTTGAAGAAATAGCGATTTCAATGTACTTCACGAGTGCTATACCATTGGATGACGTATGGTTGGGTCTGGTGATGACCCGGCTGGGTCTGGAGTTCAACAAACTACATCCGAACATCTACAATCCCCTGACGTCTGCGGACGCAGACACGGCCTTTTTTGCATCCCTTGAAGTCTTCTTCAATCGCAGGCACAACAAACGACTGCTTGAGCCGCTTCCCGTGCGAAGACGAAACAAAAACCTACCGAAGACCACTTTATCAACAGAAACCAGTAGCCTACACTGGTCAACACTCTGAATTTCCGACCGCTCACTTGCAAAATTTGTTTATTTTTAAGCTTTGTTTCTTAGAAATCAGCGTCCTCTGATGTCTATGCACGTTGTATCTTTAAACATAAACAAGGACAGTCATTGCAGACATAATTTTTCCCGTCTTCTTTGCTCTCGGAAGAAACAGCCATGCTCCTGTATACTGTATGACAAGTAAGATAACGTGCATACCATTAGCCATTAGCATCACTGAACCAAAACCGTTTAGCCCAACGAACATGCAGAGACATGCTGCAAACCATCCTTCAGAAACCGGAGACGAGATTGAGTTTTAGTCGACAGTTCGACCGAGGAGGAGCGACGAGTGCCACACTGCAATCTGACGCAGGGATAGTGACTTGCGCTGCATCTACTGCACTCCCCTCTCACCTGAGCCTGGTGTTATGACAAAATCAAGAAGGCAGGAGACGAGAGAAGGCGCAGGTGACTGGCGCAGCCGGAGCAGCACGTAAGCGTCCCACCGCACCTGGCTGGGATCCCATGAAGTGAGACGACTGAAGACACCAGTAGAAGGTATTTTTAGTGCAGAATTCTTTAGATCCGATCAGCCTCAGCGGCGCGCATTCTATTGTACAATGCAGATGTGCGTCAATGGTTGGCTCATGCCTGCTAAAAAGTTTAAGAATGAAAGGGTAAATTTAGCGAGAAATGAATTATTCGATTTGTTTTAGTAGCCGAATCATTCATGCACGCAGATGACCTACTGAAATCGGACGGCGAGGTAGGTGAATTCACCCAAAGAGTTGCAGCTTGACCGCATGAAGGGCTTTCTTTTGAAGGAAGGTCTGTATTTACCCTCCCCCCACATCCATTGACACAGAATGAAATAATGCGGTTGATCTTGCAGTGAAAGACGAAACGACGTGTTGAGAGACCACGTAGAGACAAATCACCTAAGTAGCATTGTCGTATTGAGTATCATGCAGCCTAATCCCAAAATATTTCAAATCATAGTAGGATGCCAGCTTTTGAAAGAACTTCTTTCTGACCACTCGAAACAACTTTTAATCTGGAAAAATGGTTAGTAAATTGGTATGCAAAGTTCCAATTCATTTTCGATGGTTTTATTAATTACACTATATTTTACAAAAAAACACGCACGTACATATTATTTATTGTATTCGTTTGATAGCAAATGACGTTTTCTTATAATGTTATATTAAATAAATGAGTATCTTTCGGTTTTCGAAAAAGTTTCCAAATTGTTTACCTTATGAGGGAGGCGTTAGAAATTTAGCGGCCATCGCCCAAATTCGTACTGCTCTTCTTTACCGCCCTGCGACGCTAAAATTGTTCGCGTCGGCCTGAGTACTTCCTCGTCTGCAACAGTGTTGAAAACTGTGTATCCATCGGGAACGAGTTTGTGTACGGCTGGCTACCTGTATGTTCGGCGTGGGTTCTCTCGTGATTGGATACAAACTTTTCGTTGGCTCCTTCGTTTGTTGAGCTTATTCTGTAAGGTTTGGTGGGTTGAAAGAAGAGCCACACAGTGGTTGGTCGTGGTTGTCTCCATGTGTCGAATCTCGAGTGTTCCCTAAAATACGCGGTCAGCGATTTCAGTTCTCGAGAATTTGGACAGAATTTAGGAGTGTGGAAAAATTTTTCACATGTATTAGTGGTTAGTTTTACGAGTAATAATAAAACCAACAGGCAAAAGGAAAAGAGTGGCATATAATGAGATCATTGAGCACGAATATCCAAACTCTGAAGATGGCTGAACATTTCCCGGTGAACGCTATTTCTTCCTTTGACGTGCCACCTGGGCATCGCATTTTTACTACTATTTAAGTTAAGTGTTGGTTAAAATGAAGATGTTATCCACACACCCATGTCCACACACCCATGAACCGCTGATAACTATAGTGCGGAAGAGGTCCCGACAATTGACTCAGTGGTCATAACAGAACCTATTGTTCTGCAGGAACTACTGAAGCTGGACGAAACCAAATCGCCAGGTCCTGATGTAATACCGGCAAAGTTGTTGAAGGAGTTGGCCGTAGAGTTGGCAGAACTCTTGTGTCTACTCTTCCAAGCCTCCCTCGCTGCAGGCAAATCGCCACCCGATTGGAAGACCGCGTGGATTTCCCCAATACATAAAAGTGGCAGCCGGTCTTACGCAAATAACTACAGGCCGGTAAGTCTCACCTCCATATGTTGCAAGATTATGGAGCGAATCATCAAACGTGAACTGATGCAGTTTCTGGAGCGGCATCATCTTCTCTCTGAAGCGCAGCACGGATTTCGCAGAGGAAGGTCCTGTTTAACTAATTTGCTCTACTGTCTGGAACGATGGACCCGAGCGGTCGATGAAGGAAATGTAGTGCACGCAGTGTACATAGACTTCAAGAAGGCCTTTGATAGCGTGCCTCACCAACGTCTCCTATACAAACTCAACCGTATTGGGGTAAGGGGCAAGCTTTTTGAAGTGGATTGAAAACTTCTTGATTGGGCGATCTCCAGATTGTCCGTCTTGGCGATCAACAATCGGCGGAGGTGGCGGTTGAGAGTGGGGTTCTTCAGGGCTCCGTCCTGGGCCCCATCCTCTTCCTTATATACATTTATGATTGCGTAAGTGGCTTGGACTGTGACACCGCCATGTTTGCTGACGATATAAAGCTTTGGAAGGTCATCCACAACGCAGCTGATGAAGAAAATCTACAGGCGAACTTGCATCGACTCGAGGAATGGTCGCACAACTGGCTCCTCCCATTCAATGCTACCAAGTGCAATATTCTGCGATTCGGCAGAACCAGCTCCGGGCACCAGAGAATTTACTATCTGGACGACACACCGCTACCAGAGGTAGAGGCTCAGAAAAGATCTAGGAGTATGGATCACGCCCACACTGAAGCCATCGTTCCATTGCTCAAAAGTAGCAAAATCTGCCATGTCAAGCTTGTATCTAATTAAGCGAGCGTTTGCAAAGTTCGACAAAGAGTGCTTTAATAAGGTCTTCGGGATGTTCGTGCGACCACAATTGGAATTTGCCATACAAGCCTGGAGACCGTGGTATGTCAAAGACCACAACACCCTTGAGAAGGTCCAAAGACGTGCAACCAAGCTTGTTCAAGGTCAAAGCTGCCTGCCTTACGAGACACGATTGTCTAATCTTGATCTGTTTCCTCTGGACTATAGACAGCTACGCGTCGACTTAATAGAAGCCTTTCGAATGCTGCGGCTTCAGGATTGTTGCCTTGCATCTGGCGACTTCTTTGAGCTGGCCACTGCCACTACTTTGCGAGGACATCCCATTAAACTACGAGTGACAGGTGCAAGACTCGACACAAGAAGGTTCTTCTTCTCCAACAGAGTGATTAAGGCCTGGAATGCTCTGCCGGCCGACATAATCATGTCCCCATCCGTTGACACTTTTTAAGCGGAAGTTTGACCAGTACAGCCATAAGTACCACCACGACATCCGAACCTAACACATTTCCTGAAACATATTCCCATCCACAATTTTTCGCGTCATATAACATACTACTCCCTATTTTTGAGTAACATTATTTTATTATTGTTTGTCCGATGCCCTGCAGTGTGTCCGGGGAGATAACCCTTTGTCCAACGTCCATTATATGTCAGCCTTTTTAATTTACAGTGTCACTGACATCAATAGGGAGCTCAAAGGCTTCGCCTATATTTCCCTTAATAAAACTGAACTGAACTGAACTGAACGGTTGCCGCGCGGTTTGAATTTTCGAGCGACAAGAAGACCGAATTTAATCGAGTTTTGCACTGAAACAATCAGTCCACAGACATTAATTGGTTCAAATTATTGAATCAATTAATAGAATCTTTCGCTCAGTTGCCTTCGATACCCTCACAGTTTGACCAGGAGAGTTCTCCAAATCGAGCACTGTCGGAAATCTTGGCCTACATAACCTACCAGTCCAATCCATTCTCTGACGGCTCTCCAGGGTTTCTGAGGAATTTTGTTCGACTAGGACAGTTCTCCAAAATAGAGCAACCTGCCGGAAATCTTGGCTTGGCCTGCACAACCTACCAGTCCAATCCAGGTTCTAACTGCTCGTCAGGCTTCCTGAGGAGTATCTACAAAACAGGCTGAGTCGTTCATTATCCATATTCTGTCTAATTGATTGTGCAAATTATATCGAGTAACTCGTTATAACAAATATTTTTAACAACTTCCACTTGCAGAAGTAGTAAAGAACGTTCGGGGGATTTCATAAATTTGCAAAAAAGGCGGAGTAGATAATTTATATACAGCTTGTGTAAAAACGCTGATAGTGTAAAGCTACACCTAACCACCCGTTACTTCTTAAGTCACCACACAAGAATTCTAAAAGTCATGCCGCAAACCGGGATTGAACCCGCGACCACCAACGCGATGGCGACGCTCGCTAACCACTCGACCACCTCATCACGGCGGCGAGCGCTCTCTAAAATTAATATGCATGCTATTGACAACACTGCCATTTGTGGAGGCTGTCATAAACTGTCCATGAAGCTAAACCAGCTCGAGGATGAGATAAGACAAATAAAATCTGCGCTAAAAGGCACCTATAAAGCAGTAGATGCCACTCAGGTGTCCACTGAACGACTTACCAGAAGCAAAACCATCGATACCCGATCAAAGGGTATCCCAACAACAACTTCGACAGCTGCTACGGCTACCGAACAACAAGTACCAACGGCGCAGAACACAAATAGTCCGCCCAAAACAAAAAAAGCCGTCCAAAACGCAAAAGTGACACCAAAAAGGAAAAAGCCAATGAAAAACCGACTTCGAAAGATTCCTCAAAAAGGCTCGAACACGGGGCTTTGACGATTGCCTTATCCTCCACAGGAACTACTGAGATTCTCACACCAAGCACAAGCAGTGGAATCCATTCCCTAACCGAAACTACTACCTGCGATTCAAAATCGTCGAACCCGTGGAATTCGCCGAAACCAAATAAAACCGGATCAAAGCCAACAAATAGCCAATCAGCATCCCCTCCATCATCACCAGTGCGCAACGTGAAACCTTCCCACCAAATAGTGAAAGACAGCGTCGTAGTTACAAAAGATGCCATGGACAGAAAAAAACAGTTTCACAATACAGGGACTACCTGAATCAACAGCTGCGACTCCAGTAGACCGATATTCTGAAGACATGAACCGTTTTCGTGAACTCCTGAACAATATGCTGGAACCTAATACGTTGATTGAACTGGAAAAACCCTTCCTCCTTGGAAAACGGCCCAAAAGCCAATCTGAATCAACACGTCCTAGGCCTCTTAAAGTTATCTTGACCAGTAGCCAGGAAGCCAGTCTCATTCTGTCGAGGCGCTTTAAGTTGAAAAAACTCAAACCCTGGAGTTTTTTTTCAATAGGACTTCTCACCTGCGGAGCGGAACGAACGCCATCAACTTGTCATCGAACTAAGACGGCGGCTCAGCGAGGGAGAAACAAATTTGGTTATTTACAACAACCAAGTGATCCATCGTCCATTGTTCTCCCCTGGAGAGGCCCGTTCCGGATTACCACGCAGTTGGCCCAGTAATCAGGGGCTCGCGCCCGACTGTTAGCACTTTCCGAGCAAACCGAAAACTAACATTCCTGTACACCAATGCACAGAGTATATTATCGAAGCTCGACGAGCTTAAGATTCATGTCTGCGATCTATCTCCAGATATAATTTCCTTAACAGAAACTTGGTTGTCCCACCAAGTGGACGACCGAGAGGTAACTATGGCTGGCTACCAACTTTTTAGAAAAGACAGGAAAGAGCGTCAAGGAGGTGGCGTACTCACATACGTGAAAAGCGAACTTACAGTTTTAGACAAAACTTATAAACTCGCGTCTACTTTCGAGGCGATATGGCTATCCGTAAAAGTGCCAGGTACATCAAGTCTAGATGTCCTGACAGTCTACCGCCCACCGAGAAGAGACCCCGTAGCTGATGCTTACCTGCTAGATGAGCTTGAAAAGATTGCTACACGGTTGGATATCCTGATCATGGGTGACTTCAATGCGCCTCACATCGACTGGAGCTCGACCTGCGCACATAGTTCTGATCTAGCCTTTGACAGTTGTTTTCTGAGCACGACGCTAAAGCTACGTCTCACACAGCACGTCATTTTTCCAACCAGGGTGTGCGAAGGACAACAGGCCAATTTCCTGGACCTAGTTCTCACAAAGTCGCACGACAGCATCGACGAAGTGTCATGTCTACCGCCGCTAGGCAAAAGTGACCACGTGGTACTGCGATGGGAGTACTCACTATTTTCTATACCAGCAAGACCCACAACAATCAGAAGGAATATATGGCAAGGCGATTTCGGTGGAATGAGGGCCGAACTCATGCGCACTCCGTGGGAAACTTTATTCTTTGGAAACATAACCGAGTACTGGGAAACGTTCCGGGACATACTGCACAGGCTCATCGAAAATCACTGTCCGATTTTGAGAAAAAGATTAACCAACAGACCGCGATGGCTTACGCAGGCCTTAAAAATCGAAGTTAACAAAAAGCGGAGATTGTGGAAAAAATCGCCTACGGACGGAACTCCTGCATCTCTAAATGCGTACAAAATGCAGAGAAATCGGGTCAAGGGCCATATTTTTAGAACAAGACAGACTTTTGAAGTGGACCTGCTGAACCGGGCCACCGTGAACCCGAAACTGTTTTACGGTTACCTCAGGCAGAATACACGGAACAAGGATCCGATACCCCTGCTGAGGACCGCCGAGGGCATAGACCTTACTAAAAACGATGCAAAGGCTGATCATCTTTCGGAATTTTCCCAGTCGGTTTTCACAAAGGAAACGAGATACGATCACCCTACCAATGGCTTTGAAGTGAATACAATAGTCGAGACTGTTAATTTCACCGAGACTACTGTCCTCAAGGAACTTTTGGGGTTAAAGGAATCTAAGTCTCCGGGTCCCGATGAAGTACCTGCCAAGCTGTTGAAAGAGCTCGCGAGAGAGTTGGCAAAACCACTCTCTACGCTTTTCCAAACATCCTTCCAGACCGGAAGTCTACCAGCCGACTGGAAATCCGCATGGATTACGCCGCTTTATAAGGGTGGAAGCCGGGTCTCTGCAAACAATTATCGACTGGTCAGCCTAACTTCAGTTTGCTGCAAAATCATGGAAAAAAATAATTAAGCAACAACTTATGCAGTTCTTCGAACATAACAATCTGCTATTCGAAGCCCTGCACGGTTTCCGTATAGGTATATCCTGCGTCACAAATTTGCTCTACTATTTAGAACGTTGGACTGAAGCGGTCGCTAGTGGAAATACGGTGCACGCAGTCTATATAGACTTCAAAAAGGCTTTTGATAGCGTGCCGCAACACCGCCTTCTTTATAAACTCAACCGCATAGGCGTAAGAGGTAGACTTCTGACAAGGATAGAAAACTTCTTAACTGGCCGCTCACAAACTGTCCATATCAGCGACAAACAGTCGACTAAAGTTGAGGTTGAGAGTGGTGTTCCCCAAGGCTCTGTTCTCGGCCCTATGTTGTTCATTGTCTGCATCAACGATTGTGCCAACGAACTGGACTGCGATATTGCCATGTTTGCTGTTGATCTCAAACTTTGGCGCGTCATTCAAACTGCGGCTGATGAATAGAACTTGCAGGCAAACATAAATCGACTCCAGAAATGGTCAAATGACTGACTCTTGTCGTTTAATGAGAGCAAGTGCAACATCATACGAGTCGGGAAAGCAATCCTTCGAACCGTACGGTTTACAGTCTGAATGGCATTCCACTGAAAGAAGTGGATGTCCAAAAGGACCTTGGAGTCTGGATCACGCCCTCGCTTAAACCCTCCCTACATTGCGCATAGGTAATGAAGTCAGCCATGTCGATTCTGTACCTCGTTAAACGAGCTTTTGCAGCCTTCACTACCGACTGCTTCGCTAAAGTCTTCGGAACATTCTCGCGGCCACAGTTGGAGTCCGCTCTCCAAGCCTGAAGACCCTGGGCGGCGAAGGACATCAACATCCTCGAAAAGGTCCAAAGGCGAGCAACCAAAGTTGTCCTTGGACATGGCTCACAGCCTTATGAAACACGGCTGTCGAGTCTCAATCTCTTTCCCTTGCACTATAGACAACTTCGGGGGGACCTGATACTAATATTCCGCATACTACGCGTCGAGGACTGTTGTCTCGTCCCAGGGGATTTCTTCGAGTTAGCAAAAACAACGAACTTGAGAGGTCATCCTCTCAAATTACGTGTGACTGGAGCAAGGCTAGACACTCAGAAGTACTTCTTCTCCAAAAGAGTAGTCGAAGCTTGGAATAGTCTTCCTCTGGATGTTGCTATGTCAGACTCCTTGGAGGTTTTTAAGCGAAAGTTAGATAGATAAAATGGTGCGAGCTACAACACTAACTGAAAGCTGCAAGTGTGACGTCATAAAATAAGGCATTTATGATACTACTAGCTATATTTGAGCAACATTTATTTATGTTTGTTATTTTCGTTCGAGGGCTTGCATTCTCCCATTATTCCCATGCTGGGGTCCTCAAGGTCTTCGCTGCTTAACTTATTTGCACACCTTGGTGACACCGTGAGTATTTGCATCAGCTGGACCTGGCAACCGTCGTCCATGAGGTGTATGAACGTTCTCCCTTGGTTCGAACCGCAATGGACCGAGAATGATCTGGACATATATTTCCGCCTTTGAAATCCCTCAACGGACTCTGCAATCAGCAAGGGAGAATCTGGCTGATTCATGTGACCTCCGAAATGCTCCCCGTTGGACCCCCTCCCAAGGGCGACAGTTTTTTTCTCCTAAATATCACCGGGAGTTTTTTTCACTGTCTGCTCTTTTTCAACTATGTTCCACTATGTTGGCCTCGCCAACATATCGAGATACTATTTTTTTGATACCACAACTCGCATGTACAAATAGGGAATTCAAAGGTGACTCAACTACATCTCCTTCAAATATACTGATACTGATACTGATACATCTTACTGTTAATTGTTTGCAATGGTGAAGCATTTAGAAAATAAAGGCTCTGTGTCTACTTGCTAACATTGAGGAGAATATTCCAGCGCTTTGACCAGTACTCGAGCCCGTTCAGGTTCCGCTGTAGTAGGCCTTCCTCTGCCGCACAGTTAATTAGCCCCCCGTCTTTCTGTTGTTTTCAAGCAGATCGAAAATCTTCATCCTCCAGTAGATGCGGATGCGTGGTTATTTTGGTCAATAAGGATTGGTGTAACAACTATAAGTCCTTATTTTCCTACTTTAAGTATTTGATAGACTTTATCGCTGTCATATGAAAACCCCGGATTTTTTTAAATACATTTAAAGGCATTATATTTGTTAGTATCTATATTCCTCCCTCTACCTGTGAAGGTGCACTTAACCGTTTTTTTAACCTTCTTTAAAAAAAACTTGCTTAACTGTCCTGCGAGCATCTCATTGTCTTATGTGGTGATTTTAATCGTGTTAATTTACGTCCGTTTACGTTATTAGGCTTTGATGACCTTGTTTCCTTTAATACTCGCGCTGATGCCCCTCTTGATCACGTTTTGGCTAACCAATCCAAGTTCTTCCTTGTTAAGAACAGAGCTCCATTGTCTGGTTCCGATCACTCTGTATTATTAGGCCTTCAAAAATTAACTCCGCTTCTACACGTGCGCTGCTACTCAAACCCGAAAGGAAAGTTAAGATTCGCGACAAATCCGCGTAAAAGATTTATCTTCTCCAGACTTGTATATCGTAAACTTTTCCCCGTCTTCCTCAGTCAATCCAATATTGAGTCGAGCTCCAGCTTCCTTACAACATTTTTAAACGAATTTTTTAATATTTGTTGTCCTCTTGAAACGGATTTGGTCCGACCTGACATAATTTCTTTCCCTTATCTAAAATCTTTAAGACGTAAAAAAATAACTGCTCTACAAGCTATGCTTTAATGGCTGTATAAAGAAGGTTAACGTCTTAATAAAAAGGGAGATTTGCAGACTAAATGATTTGTTCGTGAGTCAGCTTTTTCCTCTCCATCCAAACCCTTTTTTCGGCTTTCCTCTACTGGACTCTAGAGGAATCTTTAGCGTCTCACTGGCCAATGTGTAAACTGGCAAATTTTGATGCTGATTTAGACGATTTTAATGAACATTTTTATCCGTACTTCTACTGACTCCAATCCCCCTGCAAACAACCTTTCGTTACTACCAAGCGTTTTTTCTCCCGTGTCCATGGCAACAGTGGAGAAACATCTGAGAAAGGTCCGTGGTTCAACTGCTGCTGGGCCGGATGAAGCCTCACCATTTGTTTTAAAATACTGCTGCTCTCAGATTGCCCCTATTTTGACACACCTTATAAACATGTCCTTCATGGAGTCAAAGATTCCTGACATTTGGCGTTCAGTAAGAATCACTCCCATCCCTAAAAAGTCCGCTAATTTTGGTCCTAAATCTTTCCGTCCCGCCATCAACACCATCCCGCGCCATCTCCTCATTAATAAAACATCCAAGTCTGGCTCTCCAGGCTGGGTTGCCTCTTGGCTCTAAGATTATTTTACTTCCCACACTCAATTCGTACAATCCGGCAAGCGGAAATCTACTGTCCTGCCAAACAACTACAGTGTTCTTCAAGGTGCAATCTTATCCCCTCACATCTTCTCCCTTCATACTGATGATTTGAGATCACAAAACGACTGTCTGTACATCAAATATGCCGACGAAATGGTTGTTGGTCATCATATTAAAAATCATACACATTTCCAGTGTCCGAAGGATGGCCTCACCCATGTTTCAGCCTGGTTGTCCGATGATGGTCTTCAACTCAACCATGAGAAGTTTGTCCAATGTGTTTTTCACCTGCGACCATCCCCTAGTTCTCAATTCTCAGCCGTCCTTCCCAACGAGGTATCCTCTTTTCAGTATTTTGGCGTTACTCTGACATCGCATCTTTCATTCTCCCAACATATCGATACTCATTTTACAAAAATTCGTAACTTTCTATATTATATTCGCCGTTTGCGTTCCTATCACACACCTCAGGCCCTTATCTGGCGATTTTTTAGAGGCATGTGTTCTTCCCCTCATCCTTTATTGCTCTCCCGTGATTTTTCCAGCATTCATTAAGAAGGATTTTTTGATTGTAAAACAAATTCTCCGAATGCTATTTTCTGCTGCTGATGTTTCTTGTAAAGTTTTAGTGGATTTGATTGCAAACGGCACTTTATGATAGTCACACAATTCGCTGGGCGAAGCCTTGATGATGTAACCCATCCCCTCCACTCTGAGCTGATTGCTGTGAAGTTATCCCGTCCGATGCGCCGAGGCTTTCGCCATATAAAGTGCCGTACAACGGCATACCAGCGCTCCGTTTTGCCATTTCTAGCACGCTACCTTACGTGTGAAGAGACTGAAATTAAGAAAGCTGAGACTAGAACCGTGTCCTCATAAGATGTCCATTTTTTGACGCTGATTCTTGCATATTATGTTTACTTATCCTATTATCTGACTAAATGGAGCCATTTATATTTTTGCTGAAAATTTTGAATGATACTTCAAAATAAAGCGTATTTCTTTCTCTATATATATCTATCTCTACCACCTTCATCAGTGGGAATAACGAAAAAAATGAGATTGGATTTTAACGATCGTAATTCTTGTTTCTTCTTCTATCGGTAGGGTTTGCTGGCATTTTTTTGCTTGAGGGTATCAATGGCACAGCTCCATATATTCCCCCGGATGTCTCTTGGAATGGCCGAGGTCAGTAGAATGAGTGCAAGGCCAGCAAGAAAGTTTGTAGGCGCATCATTTCTGCGGTTTAAGCCTATAACTCCAGATAGGAGGTTGATTATGGTCAGTGTGAGATTCGCTTTCGAACGTTTCACAACTCTCGTGGTCATGCGTCTTTCGTTCGTAAGTCGGAGAAGATATTGAAGTTTTTCCTGTAAATTTGCTCTTTTCTTCAGTCTCACATCATTGGTGGTCGCGTTTATTCTTTGTTCCGCATCATTGAATACCTTTTCAGGTAGTTTTGAAAGGCACTGATTTCGGAGGTCAACAAGTTTTGCATCAAATCTGTGGAGACGATTGTGGACATCAGATATTATGACACTCAAGACGCTTCAGGCGAATTTGCAAGCAAGAAATCTTCCAGTCTCATTCGCCAACGTCAGTAGCACGCCATGCCCGCAAGAGCTATTAAGAAATGTCAGTTGTTCGAAAGCCTTAGCCTGTCTCAGTGCAAATATTTCCCAAGTTCTCGTGAAATAAGGGTTTGAAACCCGAATAAATGCTGCCGGTAAAGGGTGGTATGCGTTTCGGGCCGAGATAATGAAAAATGGAAGAGTTTCTTCGGAATAAAATTAAGTTGTGTTCATGAGTTGGTGACGCAACCCAATCGTCTGATGAAATGAAATACAAGAGAGAGAGAGTTAGCTTGTCAGATAAGACCGGTTGACGAGACAGGACAGCCAGACCACGGGCGGGCGAGAAGGGAAGTTACATAGTTAGAGAAAATAAAAAAATATAAAAGCCCCCAAAATTTCGAAAATCCGCTCAACGTATCCCAGGGAGATACCCACGAAGTTTCAAGGCCACGAACAGCAAATTGCGAAGGTACCAGGGATGACTTTATTATTGTACTTAGGGAGACGGTCAAAAATTGACCATAGTAAACTTGAGTGAGTTCTCGCCCTGAGGGCACTTCACATTGGCACGAAGTTCGTTAACACAAGCAAACCAGTGGGTGGGCAGACAGAATGTGATCAAGGCGGATTCCAAAAGTAGAACGAGCTACTGTCATGCGTCGTTAGCCAAACTTGGAATAATTTGGAAGTTTTCACCATGTTGAGAATAGCGATGAAAGGATCCATTCGTCAAAATACAGAATGCTCGGTTTTGACATGGAAAATGCTGCATGGCATGAGAGACACCCTCAAATGCTTTACCCAAAAGAAAAGTGCTTTCTTTCATTTATTTGGCAAAGGTATAGCATGTAGTCAGGGTTAGCAACAGATAGCCCGTGGAACGTGGAACCTTGATCTCAAGATCAACCCAAAATCCAACTACAAACCTAAACTTACTTTGAGCCCTATGCCTTAGTCTAACTTAAAATGTACCCTAGCCCGAATACGAACATACCGTATCCTTAGAAATCAGTCGACAGTCAACTTCTCTACAGATAAACCAACTTCTAAACTGTTGCAAAAAACTCCGCACTTGCCTCTCTGTAATTATCTAGGTTGTTATGGGTTTAGACTTACGCTGATCTGTTTGACTGGCGAGGTCAAACAAGTAGCGTGGTAGTGGTCTCATTCTTGGACCACCTACTTGCATTTCATGTTTCCGACTGGAGCTTGTGAAGCCTGTGACCTCCCTCGGCCCTGTGTGTTTATTGAGTCGCCTGATAACATCCATGTTGTGAACTGATTATCCGCATTAGGTCAGAGCGCGCATATTTGATCTCATCCGGCGAATATCCCCTCTTTTCGTTGCCTGTCTAATTTCCTGATCTTCCCCAAAACGTCTGGTGCACCGATTTTGAGCAGATTCAAAGTGAAATTCATCCTATCAACCGGGTATTGAAACCCTCTGGCGATACTTGCTGGCTGACCGCATCCAAGAAGAGTAAATTTTGGAAACGGACCTTTATGGCTAGCACGCCTGCATCACTCAATGCTTGCAAGTTACAGAGAAAGTGGGTAAAATGACTCTTCCTCCGAGATTAACAAGTCCTCAAAAGGTATCTCTTGAACAACGTCATGTTTATTCTCACAGTCCTTTGAACCGTGGAATAAGGACCCTATCATATTGTTACGAACTGCAAAACACAAGGGTGAAAATTCCGTGGGGTTCTATCCGTCCGTTTTTAACAGAAGACAAAAATGTTTTCCCACTCATTTATAACGGTGAGGAAATACATGCTATCAAATTAGCCCTTTGCACCGAAGAACTCATTACGGAAGATGTGGCAGCCTTGATAGAGTCGACTTCTACAGAACCAGCTGAAATGAGCTACCTTTCTTAAAATGGCCAAGGGCCTTGCCATTGCAGACTTAGTTTGCTCCAGCATAACTAACCCCACATTAGACGACTACAACCATCATTCAGCTATTTGAATATCTGCAAATAACTACATACTTGTGAGTTTTACAATATATTCCACGGGCTATTAGAGCTGGCGCCTACTCGCACAACTTTGTCAGCCGGTGTATACGCAAACAACATGAGAGCCTAGTTCCAACCGGCGAAGAATGGCTCGGAAGCCAGCTTCCACCTTCTCAATCCACACGGAGTTGGGGTTCCACACAGGCCAGAGGCAACGACCAGGCGCCAGGTAATGAGGCCGGAAGACCCAATGCCACGAAAGGAATCGGCTGGAGCCATTTACCGGATCTGATGCAGTTGTGGAAAAAGCAACTACGTCGGAGAAACCAGTCGCTTACGCCAGAAGTGAATGTCCGAGCACACAGCCGCGATGAGGAGGAAAGAGGCCACGCCTCAGGTTGCAGCTCACTCGACGGGCCGGCAATATTTTCAAGTTTAAAGAGCTCGACATTCTCGTAATATTTGATAACCACGTGAGCTGCGAGCTACTTGAGTCATGGTTCTCAGGCCTGCAGTCCATCGACAACCTCCCTGAACACCCATTCCCATATTGAGGTTCTGCCTGAGCAAGGGACTTGGTCACGAGAGAAGGGGTTTGTGCGACCAACATCTCAAACGACATTGAGCCGAAATGCCACGTCATTCGCAGGCGAAAATTCAACATGGATGATCAACTCATGACCATCAACGATTCCGACGCGGTCAGTCAAGCACTGGTCGCAAAAGCCGCTAACTGAAGTACGCATTTGATCGTGTGACCACTATGTACGATAAATACTGCGCACCTTGAGTGCTGCGCCACCCGAGGACCAATGTTTAGAACGTTGGACTGCTGATCCACGGGTCACGAGTACGATCCTGGGGTTGGTTATGAATGACTGACGACGGCCAATAAGCCAGAAATGGACATTCCAGTCGTCCCTTGCGTTTGCCGGCAATATTCCTCTGCCTTTTCTACTACTTGCCGCTGTGCGACTGCCGGCGGGGCTAGACAGTGAGACTCAAGGCAGAGCGGAACGAAAGAGTTCCGTTAGCGGTTGGTAAACGTTCATCAACGAATGCAAGAAAAAAATAAGAAAGCGTTAATGAAGTTCCTGGAGTAGCATCACCTACTCTTGCAAAGGTAGGTCATGTCTTAAGAATCTGTCTCTAGAAAAAGCACGCGACACAGGCAAAACGTTATCTACATTAACTTCAAAAAGACCACCGATGGCGTCCCCACCAATGCCTCCTGCACAAAATGCAGCGTGGGAGTTCGTGGAAGCCTCCTTGTGTCAATCCAGAACCTTTTGCAAGTCGGGACGCAACAGTGCACAGCGTTATTTTTTCAGCGAATAGGAGTACATCCCGGTCTAGGTCAATGACGTAATCACTTAATCACAAGGCATCCTATGGGCCCTACGACTTAGCTCTGTATGACACCGCTCATCGCGAATAGTGGGTCCACAATGTGAAAATTTCAGGATGCATATTATGTCGTCAGCGAACAGGATGACATCCCAGTTCAGGTCTCTGACGCAATTATTGGTGAAAAAAAGGACTAATGTGGGGCCTAAGACTGAGCCGTGTGGAACGCCGCTCACCATGGCTACACCTGAGAACGTCTGGCGTCCGACCTGTGCCTTTAGAAGCGTTCGGTCGAAAGGTTCTGGATGCGTACAAGGAGGCCTTGGCTAAATCCAACGCTGCGCATGAGAAGTTGGTCTTTTGAAGTCTTTGATCTTTTTGAAAACGATGTAGTTTGTTTGCACCATATAGCATGCGTCGCGCACTGCGAGAACTGAAGAAGATGCATCAATGCCTCAACAAGTAGAGACAAAACTAAGTAGCTTATAGGTATGTGCATATGCTCGCCATCCACATTTTTAATACCGGAGTGCTGATTTCGGAGTTACAATCGGTGGGCAGGCACCCTGTAGCGAATGACACTTTAAATGGCAAGGCTATAGTCTTAACTGGTTCCTTGCGGAAACAAGACGCTTGCGTTCGTCCTAGATGCTTGCATCTTCCTTCCACTGTCGTCGACGTACCTGTCCAATGACGTGCATGCCAACAGTGTATTTAGGCTTGCATAGTTGAAAATAATGACGTCTTTTGAATTGGATTATATGCCGTTGTTTAAAGATACGCGCAGAAGATTTGAAGATCTTATCCGCAGACTCGTGTAGTGATCATCTACGCACACATAACGGGCGATCATGTCTGGGTGGAAGTAATGGAGGAAAAGGGGTATGATCTCGTAGTGGACAGTGCATTTTCTTGCAGAAATTAGTGCCATCCTCTTAACAGTTCTTCTGGTCGGTGTCTTGTTATCTATTATTATTATTAAATTATAAATTGTTAAATTAAATAATTATTACAACTCATCTACCCGTTTTATGTGTTCTGCACCTTTAAGCAACTGCACAAAAATAAGAGAAAAAGGGATCGCGTTAACTGTTACCCTGCCGGTATTCCTTAACACAATTGCAAATCTCTCGATCCTGATAACCAGCATAAATTCAAATCTAATTGACACAGCAGATGCACTAAGTGGCTTTATGCTACCTCTTGATTTGACTTGGCTCCATGAACAGAGATAAGATTGCATGTTTGTGGTTTATTACTTTTGCAGCATATGGAATATGCCATCAGAGGTGCGATATCATAGCGTACCGTTTAAAAATGTCCCTGCCAACTTCACTCAGTAGGACCACCATCAGCCGAAATCTTTGATCTCTGTCCGTCAGACGTTGACATCGAGATGAAAGTGATCAACACGGATTTTCAATCAGGCCGATCTTAAAAACAGCTCTTGAAAGCCACGAGTAAAGAGGCTCCCGGAGACAGATGTCTTTCTTTCGACGATTTGACGTCTGTGTCGAGAGCGAGGTGGGCCAGCATTTGAATTCCTGAGGCCTACATGACCTATCCAACGGACGTAAATATTACCGCAGTCCTAATGGAATCTTCTGTCAGTGTGGCAATGAACGTGGTAAGTCCTTTTTGAAAGTAATTTCTACCTATAAGCCTGATTATGTGACTAGGATATTTTTTCGAAGTTCACTTGCATAATTTCTGAACAACGTTTCGTATTTTAAGGGCTTTTAAAACTACATACTTTTCCGCTCATTTCTGCCGCCCGAGAGGTGTCAGTAAGCAGAGTAACTACAATAATTCAAATGAAATTTTCGAGTAGATCGTTCATTTTTCAACCAGATTGGTTTTCCTTCAACCGCATAACGCCTGTGTCCTTCAGAATGTACATATTTGTGTTTGACAAAATGAGAACAGAATGTTCCGTAAACCGTAATATCGCAAGCGGTAGTGTCTCTGGCGTTGCTCACACTCAACTGGTCCATTCGTCGTCCCAACAACAAATTCGGAGTTTGGTTGCCTAGGAGTGTTAATAGAGGGCCCCCTAAACGGGCCACGTGGTAGATGAGTTGGACCAATGCGGAGGCCATATCAGGGCACAGCAGGCGTTATTCGAGTTGCGCTCCAATAAAAATGCTGAACATGGGAAGGGGTGTGGTGGCACGCCAAGGGACGGCTAGGACTTAGGGGACCCAGCCGCACCAGCCACCTGCGTCCTCTCCCAGCTCCGGTCTTCTTGACTCTGTCTTGACACCGGGCAGATGTGGGGAGGAGGGAGTGAAGTAGATGCAGTGCAGAGCCTACTATCAGTTTAAAATAAATCCCGTGCAAGTCACCGTACCTACACTTCTATGCTATGGAGCATTAGTGGACCCTGTCGAGATCGCTGGTCAGAGTATCTGACCTATCTCATGAATCATTATAATGGAAATTGAAATGACCAATTTTCATCAAGTTAAAGGTTGAAAATTGTATTAAATCGTGTAATCTATTCCAGGAAATGTCCCTTTACATTGAAAATATGTTTTTATAGAAATTTATAACTCATTGTGTACGAATTTGAGCGGAAAAGCAACGTCGACTTGTATTCCAGTGGTTTTCTATGCTGCTACCTATCCTAGACTAAGTGTGCATGCTTTATTTCAGAAGAGAGTGATAAACTTGGTTATTTTTAGCACACGTAAAATGCCGCACTTGAAATATTATTTTTTCCTCTAAGTTGGACGTAAAACAGTTTTTTTAAGAGACTTAGATGTTTTGCAGTTTACAAATTATACTACTAATTTTGTCTACCTCCGATGATGCGCACGTGTAAGAATGTGATAATTCAGAGAATTAAAACATATTCCCAAAATGTTCCCCTGTCTTCTCCTTTTATCTCAACACCTGAGATCAGACTTTCACCATTATCCATGAGAGTTCCGGTGTAAACAGCTTTGACGAGCACAGTACTGGATAAAATTTTCTTCTAATATTTCTACACAACCGCCTGAGGTTGCTTCTGTAAGCATTCCTGTATGATCAGGAAGTGAAACGTATTTCAGTCGGCAGGACCTCCATTAACGACTGGAGAATCAAAAGGGAGAAGCCAGAATGTAAAGCCTAGCTGGAGTCGTGGTCCTTATCAAGGTTAAAGAAGCGCAAAACAATAAGAGGACCCGACTACTGAGCAAACCGAATAGTCTCTGAATCCCCTGCGGGCCGCGTGCACCGGACTGAAATCACTATCCACCGCGTTCTCATGCAGCCCAAGGCTAGGTTACAACCGGTAACCAACTACTGTGACATGAACCAAGAACGGCTAAGTAGGCGTATACATGCACATCTGCATAACATCATGCATGCTCTGACAAGTAATCATCAATTTGACTTTGATGGCGTCCAAACGCTCAGCCGAGTCGAAAGCAAACTGCCGACAAAGGAAGGGCAAGAGGTATTGAGTGTATTTCAGCGAAGGTAGTCCAGTCTCAGCAGCTATTACTGTTAGCCAGTCATAGAAACTCGTCAACTTTGATCTCACAAAAACACGGAAAGTAGAAACGAGACTGAAACTAATGAGGAAGCACCAGCCATTATCTGCAAATGATGCCAACATAGTGCATTTCTCTGATCTACCAAATATCCACCGGTTAAATGTTCCTTTACAGTCCCTCGTGGTGCCAATATGCACGCCTACCTTCAGAATGCATAACTGGCATTCCAAACATTTTACCAAGCTGACAGGCTGTGAAGGACAAATAGATGTATCCTGAACGCACAATAGCTTCTGATGAGTTAATGTTTACGTTTTACGTCCTCTATTGGCTCACCTCTATCCCTAAAGAGTTGTTCATATGAAATACCAGGTAGCCAGATGGACGAAGGTACGAAAAAGAAGGAAATTCTTTTAAAAGCTCACATATGTAAAATGAGATCTTTTTATGAAAGGTAAATGTGACCAATGAAATACCCGCTCGTTCAAATGCTGATGAACTAACAAAAACGTTGAAGAACGAGGGCAGTACATGGAGCAGTCTAGTAGTCATTTTCAGTCATCCGTTTAGCCCTCTGTCGGTGTCCGACCTCATCGAATATCTGGATGGAATTTGACATAAATTGGGCATGACTTCCGTTAACATCATACAACCTTCCTTGAAAACTAAAAGGTATACTTTCATCAATTATACGAGCATAGCCGGTTTATGTTTCTCAATAACAAGGACATAAACGAACCCGTGTGATAACGATCGAAATTATTTTAACAGAATACACGCTTTGAAGCTACTAGACAAATTGATGGTGTTTGAATTTCATATTTAACGGTTCTATTTAAAAGGACCGATGAGGTTCCCGATCACCGGACACCTAACCGAGATAAGCTAGCAAGCATTAGAAACTCCGGTTTTAAAGCCATATAAGCCAAAATTCCCGATGCGCTAAGTAGAAGACACCTTCATCGTACACAGAGACGCAAAATAGATCTTTGGAGGCTAGTTGAATTCAATTTTTCTGCAAATTCAATAAACAATGTTGTATAGTAATCGTGGGCAGGAAATACAAACCCTCCAGAGAAACACGGAAAAATGTTCAGTTAAACAGTTATCATCAGTGTCGCATAAGCGCAGTTGTGTCCGGACAGATTTTTACCGCATTAACACGCAATAAAGAACATAAACCGGGAGCGTAAGATGGAGTTGTCAGTCTGTCTATCTCCGGTTATGCGCTTGGGTATGATGCGCTGTAGCGTCAGGGAGATGAATGCCTTATTTGCGACCTCACTCCATCAGACCACTTCCCAAAGATTTGGGCTTTGGTGCAGTGGTCGAAAAAACTGCAGTAGCTCAATGAAAGGAAATGTATATTCACCTGACGTTTTGCAGGAGCACCAGCTTCCACCAGCAGAGCGTGTTGCAGATAAAGTTGATAGAGGTACAGGAAGTGCCGGCAGTGCATGGAATCCTTTCCTGTCTCTTCATATGTCGAATTAGCTGTGATCTGTACGCGAGTATCTTCTGTCCCAGTTGCCACTGCATGTTCGGTCATCCTCCTGTAGAGGAGTGTCTCAGTTTCTCTACTACAAGTTCTTTGTCCGAAATTGCACCATATCCGATAAATGCCTTTAAAAGTTTCCTGCTCTCCACGTCCTAATACCGGATGCTCTATAGTTGCCTCTGTCCTGCTTTCTACTCCAAATTCAAGTCTGTTAAAAAGTCAATGCATTTCAATCACGGTGAGAACGAAGCCCAGAAATAACCGCGTAAGGTGATGAGTATACTGCATAAATGGTTGCATGGCAACTGCGTCCAAGAACTAATGAAACCCTGGGCCTCACTCTCTGTCTCTCACCTGAGATTGTTTGTGATGATGGATTCGATCGAGAGATCTAAATGTAAGACGAATAAACTTAGTATTACAGCAATACATAGTGGTCTGAAACCTCTGTTATATATATATATAAAAAGTCATGTCCGAATCACCTGACTCCATGTCCTGCACTTAATAATTTCAGAAATTATTTACCCGATTATTCTCTGGAGTCCATATACCAGAAACCGCATAGAGAACGCTGGGGGACCCACTGAGGAGCCGAACCCCTCGTTGCTGTGTCACACAGCAGCAGAAACATCGGTGAAACACGTGTCTGGGCTTTTAGCTAGTATCTATGTCGGAAGTACGGTATAACGTCTTTGTCATATAAAATTCATACTACTTGTAGTACTACTTGTTTGTAGAATGGGCATTACGTGGTTATTCCACAGTGGTTGATTGTCTTCGACCCAAATGTTCATTGAAATTTCGGGTCTGACCCTAAAAAAAGTCATGTCCGAATCACCTGACTCCATGTCCTGCACTTAATAATTTCAGAAATTATTTACCCGATTATTCTCTGGAGTCCATATACCAGAAACCGCATAGAGAACGCTGGGGGACCCACTGAGGAGCCGAACCCCTCGTTGCTGTGTCACACAGCAGCAGAAACATCGGTGAAACACGTGTCTGGGCTTTTAGCTAGTATCTATGTCGGAAGTACGGTATAACGTCTTTGTCATATAAAATTCATACTACTTGTAGTACTACTTGTTTGTAGAATGGGCATTACGTGGTTATTCCACAGTGGTTGATTGTCTTCGACCCAAATGTTCATTGAAATTTCGGGTCTGACCCTAAAAAGTCATGTCCGAATCACCTGACTCCATGTCCTGCACTTAATAATTTCAGAAATTATTTACCCGATTATTCTCTGGAGTCCATATACCAGAAACCGCATAGAGAACGCTGGGGACCCACTGAGGAGCCGAACCCCTCGTTGCTGTGTCACACAGCAGCAGAAACATCGGCGAAACACGTGTCTGGGCTTTTAGCTAGTATCTATGTCGGAAGTACGGTATAACGTCTTTGTCATATATATATATATATATATATATGGCCGTAGTGACTTTACTCACGACGCAGTCGTTCTATTGAAGTTGCATCCGCCACAGTATGGCGCGCATAACGAGAAAATCACTACTCTCCAGTATCTCAGTCTTTGTGATTTGCCCTGCCACTTCAACTGCCGACCCGGCTGAGGTAAAATTGATTGGGTTTTCCTTGCTTGACCTTCATAAAAATTTACTAACCCACTCAGTGCAAGAGCATTGTGAGGAAAACAGCCCTCTCCATGGTCAGCTGTGTGATGCGTAGGATGTCTTGACCAGTCGGGGGCTTTGCTGGCTTTAGAGATCCGATATGTTGTATTTTGCAGGAAATAAGGCAAAAAGACTCGCTGCCACAGCAAGAAACCTCTGGATTTGTTTGAATTTGGAGTGCAGACCGCAGTCTGCGTACTATGTTGTGGCGTACCTGCGTTTTAGTAAAAGCAAAAGCCTGGGTCAGCACGTGTCAATGCCGTGACGCAGATGGAAACCTTACGCCATGTCTGCCACTGTATCCGATGTAAGTCACCGTCTGCCAACTTCAGGTTCGTCATCAAAATCAATGTCATGTCGTTCAAATGCAGCACTCAAATCCAAAATCCTATTCCGCTAAGCTAGAAGTTTTTATGCATTGTGCTATAAAAGAATATTAATACTTACCTAGAAAGATTGGAAATAAATCCCATCTGGAACCGGAAAGGTCGATCTTAAATCAATGAAACTCACGTGAGGGAAATTGCAAGGAATCACATACTTTTATAAGCAAAGCAAATAATTCAGCTTTGAAATTATTTTATGCAAATTGCTGGCGTTGTTTGCCCCAAAATGCAGAAATAAACTTCGTTACTAGAATGTTAACAAAATACGTCCAACGTAGTGTGGAACTGGACCTTGAACGGGGCGTTAAATTAAACAAATGAAGCAAAGAAGTTCCAAACATAAAGCGAAAAATGACTTTCCTCATTTTTAGCAGACAATGTGCCACTCATTTTTCAGAGAAATCATTAAACTGATAAACAAAAATTTTCACTTGGACCTTACCTTGGAAAAAGGTAACATCCGTATATATTTTTTAGCGAAGTACCTAATTAACACGCTTTTTAAACGGGTAACTTATTATAAAACGTTTTTTAAATGATCTGAGGCGTATTAGTAGCCAACGTTTTGTTGTGGTTGTTCAATTCTCATCAAAAATTAGTTTTCGTGTTTGGGGGATTCTAAAAATATGACGCAAACAGACATCTCCATTAGAAAGCATATCCAAAAGCTGACAAATTCTGTAATGCTTTCAAGCACTATCTTATTCTTTAGTTTTTGATAAACACATAGAAGAGGATATAATTGTATCGCCAATTGATTTTAAATAGTGAAAATCCCGAAATATATACCGGTATGTCAAGGACTAACCGAACTAAATGGTATTCCAATACCAGAAATATCAATAAAGAAAGTTGACGAAAGGATATTTCTCTGAATATACACAAAATGGTATACTTTCACTATCACCTAAAAATTCTATTTAAATTTTCGGGCTCATTTACATAGATTTTTCATGTTTTCTAAAGTTGCCGTTTTTCATGGAGTGAGTATTTCTCAACAAAATTATATAAATTTTTCATTTCCTTTTATGCTTCGATTCGCTTAAGATTGTTCAGAATGATTTCGAAGCTTTGGTACATGCTTTGATGACGGCTTGCGAGTGATTATCAATCATTTGAAAATTTTGGCAATTGTCATGTGTCATGTGTTGGGTCACACACTATATTATTTGTCACTAGAAGACTGCGTACGACTGTATTATGCATATTTTATTTATGTTTGTTAAATTTATTCTCAGCGCAGTTGGTAAAAAAGTGGTCAAAAATTCTGTTTTCAAATTTTTCAATGATTTTTGGTTAGTTCATACGACAGTCAGATTTTCGGTGACTCCATGTATCATGTTTGTAAAAGGCTCTGCCATGCATGTTCTCCTTTCTGTTAAATGCTGCTTTGAAGTGCTTTTGGCTTAAAAACTGTCCAAAATGTATATTATCCTGTGCGTTCGCTCAGTGAAATATTCACATGAGCGTTACTCCTTTAGCAAGCCCTAAATGTAATGAGTATTGCACACGAGCGTGAAAAATGTAAAATGCTTGGATAATGCCTATTTAAAAAGTAAACATTTTGGTTCACATTCATGTTTTTTTAAGAGGTTACCGAAATGAACTAGCTCCCTTCGTAAAGCCCGTGGGGCGAGGGTCTGCTTGCCTGCGTATAACTGACCTTCAACAAACATACATTGAATACCTGATCTAAATAAGCTTCTGCCATTATTATTAACTAGATATCACAGTCAATGTGCCTCTAAAGAGGCCGTGTATATATAAAGCCCAGACACGTGCTTCGCCCATGTTTCTGCAGCTGTGCGACACAACAACGAGGGTTTCGGCTCCTCAGTGACTCCCCCAGCGTTCTCTATGCGGGTTGTGGTTTATAGACTTCAGATAATAATCGGGAAAGAAATTTCTGAAATTATAAAGATAAGGACATGGAGTCAAGTGATTCGGACATGACTTTTTAGGGTCAGACACTTGTTTCGCCGATGTTTCTGCAGCTGCTTGACACAGAAACGAGGGGTTTGGCTCCTCAGTGGGTCCCCCAGCGTTCTCTATGCGGTTTCTGGTATATGGACCCCCGAAAATAATCGGAAAAATAATTTCTCAACTTATTAAGTAAAGAACATGAATTCAGCTGATTCGGAGATTACATTTTAGGGTCAGACCCGAAATTTCAATTAGCATTTGGGTCAAGGACAATCAACCACTGTGCAATTACCACGTTACGCCTATTCTACATACAAGTAGTACTACAAGGTTATGAATCTGATTTGTGAAAGATATTAATGCGTTTTTCCGACAAAAGTTCTAGCTTAAAGCCCAGACACGTATTTCCCCTATGTTTCTGCTGCTGCGTGACGCAGCAACGAGGGTTTCGGCTACTCAGTGGGTCCCCCAGCGTTCTCTATACGGTTTCTGGTATATGAACTCCAGAGAATAATCAAGGAAATAATTTCTCAACTTATTTAGTGCAGAACATGGAGTCAGGTGATTCGGACATGACTTTTTAGGGTCAGACCCGTAATTTCAATGAACATTTGGGTCGAAGACAATCAACCACTGTGGAATAACCACGTAACGCCCATTGTACATACAAGTAGTACTACAAGTAGTATGAATCTGATTTGTGAAAAATATTAATGCGTACTTCCAACAAAAGTTCTAGCTAAAAGCCCAGACACGTATTTCCCCTATGTTTCTGCTGCGGCCTGACACAGCAACAAGGGGTTTGGGTCCTCAGTGGGTCCTCCAGCGCTCTTTATGCGGTTTCTGGGAAATGGAATCCAGAGAATAATTAAAAAAATAATTTCTGTAAATTTAGGACATGGAATCAGCTGATTCGGAGATGACTTTCTAGGGTAAGATACGAAATTTAAATGAACATGTGGGTCAAAGACAATCAACAACTGCGAAATAACCACGTAACGCCCATTCTACAAACAAGTAGAACTACAAGTATTTTTAATCTTATATGGGAAAGACATTTTCCATACTTACGACATTGGTACTAGCTAAACGCCCAAACACGTGTTTCGCCGATATTTCTGCAGCTGCGTGACACAGCATTGAGCGGTTCGGCTCCTCAGTTCGACCGTCGTAGTCCGACGATGTCCACCGTATGCTCCACACCAGGTGGTGCAGGGATGGTGACTTGCGCGTGAATTAGTTTTAAGTGATAGTAGCCTTGCGCTGCAGCTGCCGCACTCTCTCCTCCTCCCAACTGAGCCCGGTGTCAAGACAAAGTCAAGAAGACCGGAGATGGGAGTGGGCGCAGGTAGCTGGCGCGGCCGGAGCCGCCCCTGGCCGTACCACCACACCTGACTCGGATCCCACGTAGTGGGAGTGCCATAAAGGCCACATTTAGAAGGAGCCATTGCAGCTTGATTCTTAGTCCGCCAGTCAGCCACTTAACACATAACACACAATTGGGCTGACCAGGCGGTCCGAGTTATCCCGTCAGTTGGCAACCTTTCCAAGCCACGGCTTTTAGCGCACCGTGATAGTTTCAAGCACGTCAGATTTTTCAAAGTGAGGAAAAGGCGCTGAGCTGTCGACCTCACTCTCTCCCCCGCCCACACAGTCAGACCGCTGTCCGAGCCGGTTAGTTGCCTGATGCGGGAGTGGGCGCATTGGCTGACAGATCGGCGTACCCGTCTTCGCGCGCCACAGCACGACCTGGCCCCCATAACGCACACACCAGGATTTACTTACTTAGGGGTATGGAGGAGCCATCGCCGTCTTACTTCCAGTCCACTGGTCAGCCACTCGACACACACAGCACATACACTGAGCCGATGGCGTGGTCTGGGTGGAAGCGTCAGATTGGCAGACTTCCCAGCCACGGTTTCTACGAAACCGTGATATACTCTGGTAAATGGTGATTTTGAGGGTGTTGTCGATGTATTGGTGTAAGTAGTGTGCGCTGATGTAGCTAAGCCTCCGGTGGTTTACCGGAGGTTGTCGTGGAAGCGCATGTGTCCTAATAGGTCCATGCGGTGTGTAAAGGTGTGATAGCAGTGAGGGCAGTGAATGCGGGCGCGCCGACTGCATGTCGGAGCCCCAGGCACTGGTTCACCAGCCTCCGTGCGATGGATTCGCAGGTGACCGACCAGGCCGATGCGTGAGTTGAAGTTGCGGGCGCAGTGTGGACAGGGGAAATCGGTAGAGGCTGGGCGGACGTCATTCATGGTAGTGGGGGTGGCAGTGGCGCTAAGAATGGCAGGAGTGGATGGTGTGCATGGTGTATCGGTTTTGTCGTCATTGTGGTGAATTCTGCTGTCATGGATGCGCATGTGACCGAATAAGCCCATGCGATGAGTGAATGCGCGAGGAGAGTGAGGGCAGTGCAGGCGACGATCTCTGCTGTGTGTTGGTGCTCCAGGCACTGGCTCACAAGTCTCTGTACGATGGATTCGCAAGTGTCCGACCAGGACGATGCGTGAGGTGAATGTGCGGTCACATTGAGTACAGCTTAGGAGAGATTCCCCATCGCTGATGGTGGTTGTGGTATTGAAGGCGAAGGCGGTGGTGGTTGCGGTGGTGGGGGCAACAGGCGATGAGTTGAGGGATGTGGTCTCTATGACGGTGGGAGTAATGGCATTGATGCCAGGAGTGAGGGTGGGGGAGTCAGAAGGAGGGTTGGCAGAATTTGACGTAGAAATTGGATTTGTCGGATTGTTGGTGCATTGCGTCCGATGATGTCCAACCAGGCTGATTTGTGCGCGGAAGATGCGTTGACAGCGCGGGCATGTTGGCAGGGCCTGGGCAGTGGCGGTGTTGGTCCGGGGCACTGGTGACTTTCGTGCCGCTCTTTTGGCCTTGGCGGCGGCGATCTGGTTGGCCTCATAGATTGCTGAACCAGTCTTCACTTATCTTCTCCATGCTGGTCTATCCTGGGCGAGGTCCTCCCAGGTCACCGGGTTGATCTGCAGTTGCTTCAGCGATTTCTTCAAAGTGTCCTTGTAGCGTCGTTTTTGACCTTTCTGCCGGCGAGAACCCGTAGCGACATCTCCGTAGAAAAGTCGTTTGGGTAGTCGTTCGTCGTCCATTCTTACCAGGTGGCCGCTCCATCGCAGTTGCACTTGCCTCAGCATGGCATGGATGCTAAGGATTCCGGTCCGCTCCAGGATTTATGTGTCCGGGATCCTGTCTTGCCATTTCAGCTTCAGTATTCTGCGGAGGCAGCTGCGATGAAAGTGATTCAGCTTCCTGGCTTGGTTCGAGTTGACAGTCCAGGTTTCCGATCCGTAAAGAAGTGTCGTCAAGACGACGGCCTTGTACATCTTCAGTTTGGTGTTCAGGTGAATACCGTGGCTATTCCACACGGAGGCCTGCAGCCGGCCGAAGGCCTGACTAGCTTTAAAGATCCGTTGGGCAACCTGGTCATCGATTCTCGTGTTGCGCGACATCGTGCTTCCTAGATAAGCGAAGGTATTCACGTTTTTGAGTTGAGCACCGTTGACATTGATTCGAGGAGCATAGTATTCCGCGCTGGGTGGCGGCTGGGGCATGACAACCGTTTTGACTGTACTGATTGTTTATCCGAAATCGGCGCAGCCTTCGGCGAAGAGGTCCATGCTCCTTTGCATGTCCTCCTCCGTCACGGTGTTAAGGGCGCAGTCGTCCGCGAAGAGCAAGTCATGGACTGTAGTCGTAGACACGCGCGTTGGAGCCTGCATACGCCGACTGTTGAGAAGGTGCCCGTCAGTTCTGTAGGCGATGCGGATACCAGGCTGCTCATCACGGTAGGCGTCCATCAGCATAGCCGAGAACATGAGACTGAAGAGGGTGGGGGCCAGTACACAGCCCTGCTTCACTCCGTTGGTCACTGCGAATGCTTCGGATACCATCCCGTTGTCAGTGACGCGCCCCGTCATCCCGTCATGAAGCTGACGCACCATGTCCGTGAACCACTCAGGACAACCAAATTTCTGCATGACTTTCCGTAGTCCGTCACGATTCACCGTGTCAAATGCTTTCGTAAGATCCACGAAGGTAGTGTACAGATGAGTTCGCATCTCCTGGCATTTCTCTTGTAGCTTGCTGGCGGCAAAGATCATATCGGTTGTTCCGCGGTGTCGGCGGAAGCCACATTGGCTTTCCGGGAGCAGACCCTGCTCTAGGTGACTGTTAAGACAATTGAGAAGGATACGGTCGAAGATCTTCCGGGCGATGTTGAGCAACGAGATGCCTCTGTGATTAATACAGAGTTACCGGTTCCCCTTCCGTTTGTAGAGATGGACGATGGTCACTTCTTTGAAATTCTGAGGAACTTTTCCTTGGCACCACATCTCCTGGAAAAGTGTTGTGAGTTCTGCCATCAGCCGTGGCCCACCATGCTTTTAGACTTCCGGTGGGATTACGTTTGATCCCGGTGCTTTACCACTGGAAATCTGCTGCACGGCCCGGATGGTTTCTGGTAGGGAAGGCGGCAGATCCAGGTCATTGTTCGTGTCCACTTGAGGGAGCCAGTCAGTGGCAGCATCGGAGATCGCTGATGAGCAATAAAGGACACTTCTGAAGTGCTCGGCCCAGCGCTTCAGAATTTGCGATTTCTCTGTCAGCAGTGTTTTGTCGTCAGAGCTGAGCAGTGGTGCGGTCCCCTTGATACACGGACCGTAGATGGCCTTGATGGCTTTGAAGAAGTTTTTCATTTCATTGCGGTCCGCATACCCCTGGATTTCCTCAGCCTTTCGTATCATCCAGGCATCCTGCATCTCCCGCAGCCTTTGCTGTACAAGGCGCCGGCATCTGAAGAAGGCTGCTTTGGTGGCGTCAGTCCGAAGGTCGATGTAGGCTTTGTGTAGTCCATTCTTCTCCGCGAGTAATTTGCTGATGTCGGCGTCATTGTCGTCAAACCAGTCCTGGTGTTTGACGGCGTGCGCGTCCGAGGACTTCGAGGGCGGTGGACTGGATGACATTTCGCAGTTGACACCATCGTGTCTCCACCGAAGCATTATCAGTTGGAGCATGCAGGTCCTCCAGTTTCTCGGTTATTTGGTTGCTGAAATGAAAACAGTGAGCAGGCAAATTAATTAAAATAGTATTTAACTTACCTGGCAGCCTTTTACCTTGGGGCCTTCGTCGGGGTTGCAGTCGGAGCCTCATCTGGGAGATGACGAAGCGTTGATCTCTCCAACCATCGGCATCGCGGATCGCCTTGGTTACCAGCACGTCCTGTTGATCTCGCCTCCGGACGAGAACATAGTCCAGCAGATGCCAGCGTCGCGACCGAGGGTGCATCCACGTGCCCTTCTCCCGCGTCGGAAGACGAAAGAAGGTGTTGGTCAGCAAGAGACAGTGTTCCGCACACGTGCGCAGAAGAAGGAGGCCGTTATCGTTACAGCTACCGTGACCGTGGGGATCAAGCACTCCCTGCCAGGCAGCGTGGTCCATCCCGACGCGGGCGTTGAAGGCGCCAAGGACAATTAACTTGTCCACATATCCGACAAAGTCGCCAGCAGGGCGTGCATGTCCTCGTAGAATTTGTCCTTTACCACATCAGAGCTCGTCATTGGGGAGCGTAGGCGCTTATAATGGTGGCGAACTGGTCTCCCCGAAGAGGCAGACGGAGGCTCATCAGGCGATCATTGATACCCTGCGGCAGACAGGGCAGACGTCCCACGATGTCGTTCCAGATGGCAAAGGCAACACCAGCGTCGCGTCGCTCTGCCTTTGGCCGGCCGCTCAAAAAGAAGGTATAGCCGGCACCCACCTTCTCCATCTGACCCTGCTCAGAGAATCTGGTCTCGCTGAGAGCAGCAATTTCCACCTGGTAGCGCGCAAGTTCCTGAGCGACTAGCGCCGTACTCCGTTCCGGCCGGTTGCTCCTAGGATTGTCTTAAACCGAACGAACATTCCAGGCTGCTAGTGTGAGTGGACTCACCCGAGCAGCCTGGAGGATATGGCAAGGGGGATTGGGATGGGGGGTATTGTTGTTTGTTTGAGTTTTACGACCCCATATTTTGCGATCTGCGAACCGCGGCCGGCTGCAGAAGACGTGATAACCATAAATTTGTTAAGGCACCTTTTCCAGCCCCTTCCTCCGCGAGGAGGCAAGCAGTGCTGTCCCTAAATAGGGTTGCTCGGACATCCCAGACGGCTGCCGAACTCCACTATGGTTCACGGTTTTGTTTTAGTGGAAGAACGACCCGAGTTAGTCTTAGCTGCCTACGGGGTTGCTGTCGCCCCCATCGTAGGACGTTTTGGGAGGAGGGAGGTGGGAAGTTCGGGAGTCAGACATACCAAGTGTGGAGGCACACACAACAACGGAGACCCTTACCTGGTTTAGCCCGCCGGTTGTGACGGTTGCCTGGAGTGTGGCCACTGGGAAGAACCCAACTTCGAGGAGCCACAGGTGAGAGTTGGGTACCAGTTAGAGGCGGCCACAGGAGCATTCACCACCTGTACGAGACAAATGGATTGACCAAATGCTATCTGTGTTGTGTTACCCCTAACTTGTACTCCTACAGCCCACTTCCTTGGTAAATGAACGGTATTTTTCAAGCAAATATAAAACCAGTTTATGATTGAATGTGTCTGTCGTGTCCGCCCGTATGATGTCCTCTGGGAGTCCGTTCCAGGCACCGACATAGAAATAAAAAAAAAAGTTTTCTAACCGTGGGATCTAGGCACAGTTAACCACGATTAACTACATGTATATGCACAAAATTGCTATGATGTTGCAAAGCCTTCCTGTAGAATGAACGGTAGTGGTTAAGCGAATATAAATCCTGAAGGATCGAAGATTACCTATAACCTCGTTATCTTTAGGTATGTGCGAAGCTTTGGTGTGATGTAGCAGTGCCTTCCTGGAAGAATGAACGGTATTTTTCAAGCAAATATAAATCCAGTTTATGTTTGAATGTGTCTGTCGTGTCCACCCGTACGACGTCCTCTGGGAGTCCGTTCCAGGCACCAACGACTCGCTGCGAAAAAGAATGGCGACGAACATCGAGGTGGGATAAGGTCCCTTGAAGTTTCAGAGAATTCCCACGCAGGTTATTTGTTGTGGGAAATGAAAAAAAGTCTTCCAAGTGTAGAGCACGGTCCTGATTCCTTACAAGCCGGTTTGTCTGTATGAGATTGCTTCGAATCTGCCTGTACTCAAGAGGGAAAATGTTAAGAGCGTCAAGTCTGCATTTGCATGATAAAGACTTTAAACCCTTCACAAATTTTGCTGCCCTCATTTGGACCCTTTCCAGCAGTTTGTAATCATTTTTTTAGCCACGGTTGCCACGCCTGAACTCCATATTCCAGGTGTGAACGAATAAACGCCCCATATATTTTTCCAAATATATTCTTATCGATGTCTAAGAAAGTTCTTTTAATTGCAAACAGGACATTTGATGCTTTTTGTGGCCGCTCTAACACATTGAGCGGAGGGCTTGAGGAAGAAAAGATGGTGATTCCCAAGTCCTTTTGTTCGGATCCATTTGACAGGCACCTTCCGTGAAGGACGTATTGATGAGAGTCGCCAATCGCGATTGCTTTCTTTGTTTTGAGCCGCAGTGTGATACATTTTTTTCAAAGTTGAACTTCATGTGCCATTTATCGGACCATTCAGATAGGCGGTTGAGTCCTTCTTGTAAATTCTGTTCATCAGTACTGCATCGGATTGGTTGCCATATCTTGATGTCGTCTGCAAACATGACTCCCGTGCTGTTCAATTCCTTCATACAATCATTGACATAGATTAAGAAAAGTAATGGCCCAAGAACGGAACCCTGAGGTGCACCACTCAAGAACGGCACGGAAATTGATTTCGCATTACCAATGCACACGGACTGTGATCGGACTATCAAGAAGCTTTCTATCCAATTGAGTAAATTACCCTTTATTCCGGATTCTCGGACTTTGTAGAGTAACCTGCGGTGAGGAACACTATCAAAGGCTTTTTTGAAGTCGATGTAGACTACATCGACGCTGGTGTCCTCATCTAGTGACCTGGACCACTGTTCCATTGAATAGAGCATATTAGTCAAACAGGAGTGATTTCGTCGAAATCCATGTTGGGCATACTCAAGGAAGTTTTTTTCCTTCGAGAAAATTCATGTTGGCCTTTTTGATGATCCTTTCCATCACTTTGCAACAAATGCATGTTAGGCTCACCGGTCGATAGTTTTAAGCACTGGTTCTGGATCCAACCTTGTGAATGGGGTATATATATGCTGGTTTCCAATCGGAAGGGAGGATGCCTCGATCGAAGGACGACTGGAAATGCACGACAGTGGTTTAGAGAGATCGCTAGCAAGCTCGTTCAGTACTTTTGCTGGTATTTGATCAGGACCAGGAGACTTGATGTCGTTAAGTGCAAGATGCTCCTTCTTCACATGTTCTTCTGTGAATTCGAGGTCCTCAATGACTGTGTCGTTACTACTTGTATGAAATTCTGTTTGGTTAAAATCTGCTTCATCTGTAAAGGCAGATGCGACAGATCGACTAAGGTGATCTGCCTTATCTTGATTTTCATTAATATCTTCGTTGTTGTCACTTTTCAACACTGCCTCCATCTCCTTCTTCTTCAACCGACTATTGATGTAGCTAAAAAGTAATTTTGGCTTATCGACGGCCCGTTCTATAATTTAAGCCTCATACTCCTTCCATGATCTGCCGATAATTAACCTTATTTCATTTCACTTTCGGCGAAATTCTTCGTAATGCAGAGGTTGATTTGTTGCTATATACATTCGCCATAGTTTATTCTTTCGGTTCAGTTGTCTTTTCAAATTTCGCGTTAACCAAACAGGGCGGTGTGCCTTTTGTACTTTTTAATAGGGCAGTTACGGTGCATAGCGTTGTTGATAACGCCCCTGAGAATGGTCCAATCTACGTCCGGATTTCTGGTCAGAATATTTTGTCAATTTAGTGCAGATAAGTCATCCCTCATCGCAGAGAACTTTGCGCGCCAGTAATTTAACCGAACATCACGAGCCTCCGTTTGCAAACAATATTCCCAGAGCAGCATGACAGGGTTACTTTTACCAAGCGGCGAGTGTGACCTTTATTCATCCACATCAATTGGGTCCTTTATTAGAACGAGATGTAGACAATTCGCCATCTGAGCCTCCTTGACTCGCTTTGGAAACCTAACATTCTGGACGAGAAAGACATTCTCCGTGAGCTTTAATAGTTTGGAGCTAAAGGAACACCGCGAACCTTTAACGATAATGTGTTCCTGTCAATCGACTGTGCATTAAAATCTCCGGCGATAACTGTGTCTCGAGTCTGAGCTGCATCTTTAATTATTTCGAACATTATCTGGTCAATTTCCGGAGTTTGATTTGGTGGTCTGTAAAGAGTCAAGCATTTCAGATTTTATTCTCTATGCCTCTTTAGTTTTATCCAAACTGCTTCGCAGTCGTAAGGGCAAGCAGTTCTGCGTTCAGACGATATGATTGCTATCCCTCCACCTTTTTGTGCCGTTTGTCTCAACGGAAGAGTTGATATCCATCGATGGAAATTTCGCTTTCCAATATTTCTGCCTGCAACCAAGTTGCTGTAATAGAAATGATATCTGGATTCACATCGGATATCAATACTTTCAGCTCATCTACTTTCTGGAACAAACTCTGTGCGTTTGTATGAAGAAAGCGGAACTTTGGCTGGACAGATGTTCGAACAATATTTGGTTCGGGATTATTAGAATGGTCGTGTGTCTTATGCCGTCTACTGTCTGAGTAGGAGGCTACTGCTTTTGAATCGAACTGGAGGTCGATGTGTTATAGATATATGTTGCACTGAGTGGTATTTTATTGTGATCTGAATGTCCTTCATACGCAGTGTCATGGGCTTTCTCCAGAGAAATGACCTCTGGGCATGTATAATTTCTCCCTTCCAGATTTTGAGATTTCTTTCGTCCAGTCTGGATCGCATGAGGAGTTTTTCTTTGAGCCCTCTCCATTTCTCACTCTCCACAGTCGAGAAATCAGGCTGAAAAAAAAACCATTGGAGGGGAGATTCGGAGTAAAGGTTTCCTGCTCAGCAAAAACTGGGCTTCTACCTCATTCTGCAGGATAAGCTTCAGTGGTCTTGGTAGGTTGGACTCATCATTTGAGTCTTAATTGACCCATTCTGAAAGCTTTTTAAACGGTCACCCTCTCGTCCTCCTTTAAGAGACATTCGAGATAGCTCTGGAATAGTTCCATATCATCGTATATTCTTACTTTTGGGGTGTCAGATATAGATTCAGGCATGCATTTGATAACTATGCATTTAATGCGATGCAATCGAGGCCTCTGTGGTTATGTCTTATTTTCGGGAAAAAGATTATGATTGCTCAGATTTCCGTCGGCTTCTGCGTTCAGTGGGTTTGATGGGACACCGCGAATGCTTTGTTCTCTCCTTGATGCATTGTAATTAGCAACGAAGGGGTTCGGCTTCTCAGTGGGTCCCCCAGCGTTCTCTATGCGGTTTCTCGTAAAGAGACTCCAGATAATAATCGAGAGAATAATTTTTGAAATTACTAATTGCAGGAAATGAATTCAGTTGATTCGGAGATGACCTTTAGGGTCAGACCCGAAATGTCATTGAACATGTGGATCGAAGTGAATCAACCACTGTGGAATAACCACGTAACGCCCATTCTAAAAACAAGTAGTACTACAAGTAGTATGCATCTTATATGGGAAAGACATTATACCGTACTTCCGACGTAGGTACTAGCTAAAAACCCAGACACGTGTTTCGCCGATTTTTCTGCTGCTGCGTGACACAGCAACGAGGGGTTCGGCTTCTCAGTGGGTCCCACAGCATTCTCTTTGCGGTTTCTGGTATATGGACTCCAGAGAATAATCGGGAAAATAATTTCTGAAATTATTAAGTGCAGGACATGGAGTCAGGTGATTCGGACATGACCTTGTATGGACAGACCCGAAATTTCAATGAACCTTTGGGTCTAAGACAATCAACCACTGTGGAATAACCACGTAACCACCATTCTAAAAACAAGCAGTACAACAAGTAGTTTGAATCTTATATGGCAAAAACATTATGCCGTAATTCCGACATAGGTCCTAGCTAAAACCCAGACACGTTTTTCGCCGATGTTTCTGCAGCTGCGTGACACAGCATCCCGGGTTTTGGCTCCTCAGTCGGTCCCTCAGCATTCTCTATGCGATTTCTGGTAAATGGACTCCAGAGAATAATCGGGGAAATAATTTCTGAAATTAGTAAAAGCATGCCATGAAGTCAGATGATTCTGACATGAATTTTGTTCATTGTATATGTATATATAAATAACGATGAAAGCCAGATTATTTCTTATGTTTAATGCACCCATGTTTAGTTTCACGTAGCATTAGGGTTTCATCTCTTTTGCTTCGTATGTTAAACTCAAACATTGGGGTCTATCAATTATTTTAAAATAGTAGTGATAATAACTACAATTAATTAAGAAAACCCACAACTCTTCGTGTGATTCGGCAAAGCTGCATTACCCTAAAATTCTTCATGCTAGCCTGGCTTTTGATACTAAATATAATTAAAACTGCACCCAGAAAATGTCTCGGACATTACAAAAGCACTTACAATTTAGTCCCATGGAACGACACATTTACGGCTCAACGTGAACCAATGGATGTGCATGCTATGAACATAAATTGTACTTAACTTTCTACTTACTCTATATCGGTAGTAAATGTGGTTTATCATTTACAGCCATTTGAAAACGAGAAAACGCGTTGGCAACTCAACGCCTATCTGATTTTAGAGACTGCTGTCATTGAGGCCTGTTAATAGACCTGCGAAATGTTTTTTACGTTAAAATGTTATGGCAATAGCATCGATAAATGAGAGAACTGCATAGACATTTAACAAAAATTGCCTTTCGAGAGTTCTGTATGCAATACCTCCGAAACTTCCTAATTTGGTCCCCTTTTATCATGTCTGTTCTTGTACTTTTTAGGTTCATTTATTTTTCAGCATTGGATTCTCTCAGCAGTGAGAAAAATCGACGTATTTTGAGCGGAGTATACAACTTTTATATCACGCAGATTAATGCCGTCTAAGAAACAGGAATTCTGTTTATGAACAATATAAATCAACGTCATTATTTTTATAAAAGTAACGTTATTTCAGTGAAAAGTTTTCAATTTGACCAACAAATCAATCTATTCATCAGTATTTTTACACAGTTTTTAATAAAACTGTTGCAAACGATGAAGTACGCAACGCTCATCAGAACAGGGTAGGTTTAAGGAAGGTGATTTACGGATAAAATAGTTTAAGGCAAAAAGGACTTTCAAACTCTAATCCCATCCTATGGGAACGGTAGCGGTAAGGGACGCATGGTTGCAAGTGCAGTACACAACCTGTTCCCACGCATCTCATCAGGTATACGCCAAAAGTTAAGGGACGTCTAGGATGTCAGGTGTGTGAGAATACTATGGAGATCCTAGGGTTCACTGGTTATGTAGGCTCACATAGGCCCATAACGCGCTTTCAGCACCGACCGGAAGTCAGCGCACATAAGTACCGCTTACTGGTGAATTTTCATGTTGATGTCATCAACCCCTCCTGGTGGCAGGACTGATTCAGCAAATTTTTAGTTTTTTTTCACCCACCATGACCTGGAGAACCAGCGTCGAAATGTTACCTTATTAAGTTACTTATCGTTTCTTTACTTTTAGGGATGCCCGTCTTCCAATTTATTTGTATAGATTACTGTCACGATATTTTGCTACAGCCAGACGATGAGAAACGTGTGCAATACGGGAAAGGTTAACGCAGGAACAGTTATCATTGTTTCACAGATGCCGAAAAATGAAGATTTTACCAAAATCTCTCCACATTCAACCTGCCATAAAAAATCCCCAAGGATATCAGATAACGTCTAGTTATGGTTGAAGCATGTTTGGCGCATGCATTATAGACTCCAGAAATTCAAAGTTTCTAAGATGCAGTTCTGCCACGATGAACTTCCTTCACGTATATTTGAATCTCTAAATGAGACCCGTGCCTGTGTGTCCAACATCGAACGACAGAACAAGAGAGGAATGGTAGACAAGAAATGGATGGCCATTTCCCAACAATCTTACTCAAACCCTAATTGCTCAAAAGATGTTATAAATCTGTCCTCGAGAAACCTAACAAACCGGACGAACATGTACTTTCGAAGGGATTAAAATGTAATCGTTCAAAATCGAAATTTCTGGACTTTCTTGTGAACTTTGATTCCATCAAATTAGCCGAACCTCTTACGGAAGATGAAGGTTTCACAATTTGAAATAACATTGTTCATGATTTAAAGAACCAAATCCATGTTCCGTACTATCAAAGGAAGAAAGAAAAGCACTAAAACCTATCAAAACAGACAAAAGCATCGTTATCCTTCTTACGGACAAAGGAGGTGCAATAGCTATTTTGGACATAGTACACTACGATAAAACGATGCTGTCATTTTTACAAGATAGGTCAACCTATAAACCTCTTGATGCAGATCCCACAAAAACACAGAATTCATCGATTTAAAAAGTACTTAAAAATCTTACAGGAAAGAAGCAAATATCAGGAGATATTGCCAAATCCTTGAGACAAACCGAACCGACCATAGCTAAGATCTATGGACTACCTAAGGTTCACAAGCCAGAGGTGCCACTGCGACCGATAGTATCGTTAATCAGTGCACCCAATTAAAAGATTTCTAAGTGGCTTTTCCGCAAATTACACTCGTTGGCAAAGAATTGTGAAACATCCATTGACAACTCTCTAGGGTTTCTGGACAAATTACGAAGACTCAACATTGCAGCAGATGAAATAATGGTGTCTTTCGATATTGTTTCTCTCTTCACATCCATACCATTAGATATGGCAAGGCAATACACAGAAGAATTACTCCACGCTTATGACATAGATGTTCCCACATCTGCCTTGCTCACACTCATGGACTTATGCCTTAAAACGAATTTTTCATTCTCACAAGAGTTCTATCAACAGCAAAAGGGAGTATCTACAGGCTCACTCATCTTTGGCTTCCTTTTGGAAGTAACGATGCAAAATACGAAGCTAATGCCCTACCCAGGTTATGGGTACGATACGTTGATGACACATTTGTCATCGTTAAAAGGGACTGACTGAATAAACGGCACCGTATTATTAATTCGAAGATACCTGTAATAACCTTTACGCTCGAAAAAGAAATTGACAACCAACTACCTTTTCTTGACGTCTTCGTACTGCGATAGACTGACGGGACCTTTCAATCATTAGTTTACCGCAAAGAAGCTAATGCGGATGTTATCCTTTATTATGAGAGCAACCACCCTGTCGTCACAAACGAAGCGTGGTCAACACACTCATCAATCGAGCAAAAACCCACTGTTCTACCAAAGAACTTTAACAAATTGAACTCACTTATCTTTTAAAACTGTTTTCCAGTAACGGTTACCCTAGAGATTTTGTACATCGATGCATGAGACATCATGAATTAAAAGAAAAAGAAAAAGATAAGGAACTAGATTGTTCCGATCATGCGCCCACAATAAAAAACTGGCGATTACTTCCATACATTCAGAACGTGTCTGAACACGTTGAAAGACACCTGCGGAAGCACTAAATTTAAGTGGCGCATAAACCAACGACTACAATTTGAAACCAGCTTGTACACCCTAAGAATAGGGTTGGCTATTTAGATAAAAAAGAAGCCGTTTACAGTTGTAATATTGTGTATTGCGGCCAAACAGGAAAATCAGTCTCTACACGCCTACACGAACATCAGTTGGCTGTAAATAGATGTGACCACATGTCTCAAGTTGCCATGCATACACTAGAAACTTGGCACAAATTTGCATGGGACAAAACGCGCATTGTTGGCTTCTGTCCATCGAAGAGTGGCCGGGAATTCTTAGAGGCCATTCATTTTGATGACTCGTGCATTAATCGGCACATCGAATTGGATGCCGTGTACAACAATCTCAAGGAAAAGTGGACAAGGCGATAGCCAATCATATTGAAATGTTCATCAACAATGACAGCTATTGGAAGGACTGATTCAGCAATATCGATTTTCCAACACGTTTTAAATTTTAACTGTTTTTTGCACATTTGCCACAAGTCTGACGACAACCTGGGGAACCAGCGTTGAACATTTACATAATAAAGTTACTCATTGTTTCCCAAAGAGCTTCTTCACTTCGAATTGTACTTCTTGGGATGCCCGTATTCCAATTTATTCGTTTAAATTACTCTCGCGATGTTTTGCTGCATCCAAGACGATGGAAAAAAGTGCTACACGCGATAGCTTAACGCTGGAACATTTATCATTTTTACACAGATGCCGGAAATTCAAGATGTGCTTAAACTCTGTCTGAAGAAATATTGTCAATTCAATGAGAAATATTATCAACAGGTAAAGGGCACTTAAATGGGCTCGCCGATTTCGGGTCTCCTCGCGGAGCTCGTATCCCAGCAATTAGAGGAGGATGTTATGCGAACTTTCAAGCCACAATTGTGGCTCCGATATGTATGTGATGCCTTTGTTATCATGAAAACCTGTGAAGTGGAGCAGTTGCATCAGAGTCTAAATAATATTTCCCAGCTATCCAATTCACTCGCAAAGAGGCAACGAGAAATATCCTCCCATTTCTAGACGTAAGTATTCTAAAACTGGAGAATGGTGACCTGACGACAAGTGTTCACCGCAAAGGTTCAAATGCTGACATCATACTTAACTATGACAGCAACCATTCAGTGAATCCGAAAAGGATTTGCATCCGAACGCTTTTTCCCCGGGCTTTTCGCTACTGTAGCAGTGACGACCTTCTTAAGAAGGAACTTGCTCACTTGTATCGCTTATTCCGACTCAATGGATACCCGGTCAGCTTTGTGAAAAACTGTCTCAGACGCCAGAGACAACCACAATGCGTCGAGTCTAATGGAGAAACAGTTTCGCTGGAATTCTACTGTCTACACTACATGCAGGGAATTTCCGAAGCGATCGCCAGACCATTAAATCGGTTTGGCATCTCCATCGCTCACAAGCCGGCGTCCTCCCTGCACGCAGCACTATCGCGAGTCAAAGACCCCACAGTAAAAGAGCAGCAAACGAATGTAATTTACCGCATTCCATGTGCAAATTGCTCTAGTTCTTAAGTAGGCCATACGGGTCCACAACTTGGGACCCGCTTGAACGAACATAAACTGGCCATCCGTCGACGTGATCCCTTGTCCCTCGTGTTTGCGAACGCCGCCGACTGTGACCACCGCTTTAATTTGGAGGGAACTGAAGTGGTCGCCATGGCAAGCACCAAACAGGCACGGGATTTCCTCGAAATTTGGCACGCTGACACAAACAGTATCAACCACCACGTCGATCTGCATGCGCGGTTCACTGACTTGCACCCACCTTAAAAAAAACAACTGCTTATCCATGCTCAGCCAAGTTTAACTTCACTGATTCTGCATCTCACACCACGTGACGTATTATCAAATCTTTAGCACCCCTAACCGCACATGCGACAGCTATCGTAAAACGATTCACGGCCCCCCAACACCCCTCCAGCGTGACAAGCCGGTCTCTTACTTTTCATTTCGTCTGACGATGGATTGGTGTAACCAGCTTGAAAATTCACGATTAAACCTCGATTTTCCGACGAGCCTTCTTTTTTCATTAATCATGTTTTTCTTGCCAAAATACCGTTATGTTACTTTTATGATTTGTTTTACTATTTAAAATTTGCATGATGTTTTTCAGTCTTATTTCGCAGCTGCGAAACTTTCATGGGTGTTGGTTTGCGCGTGCTTAGCAATAATACCTCCCTTTGATCGGTGAACAAGGGCTCAACAATTGTTTGCAAAAGTTGGCATTTAGTGTGTGTAGGAAATGCACTGTAAATTAATTATTATCCTCTTACTCCCAAATATGGTCTAAAATGCTCCTTGCCAAAGAGGATAACTAGCAAGCAGTAACACAAGGCCAGCTTTTAACGGGCAAGACAGGCAGTCATATGAAGCTTACCTAGGAATTCATTTCCTAGGCATGTTTTGGCAGTTTGCTACACCGTACGATTCATCAGTGCGCCACAAAATTTCACCTTCATTTGTAAAGCACTCTTGTCGAGATGCAACAGGTCCAAGCGTGTAGAAGGTGCAGGGTAGCTGGCACTTAAATGTAAATTTAAACACGATAACGTTGCGGAGGATCTTAGAGCAGTGAGGTTGCTTGTCATGTTTTACTGTGTTCTAGCGAAGCCAAATTCAGAAAACCTACCAGATAGTGATGCACATAAAACGTTTGTGAAAACGCCCTAATATGGTCTAAGCGCGCCACGAAAGACAGGATATTAAATCAACGATACTATCAATGCAGTTCATAAACATTGAAGATTTAAGGATAATTAAATGCCTAATAATGCAAACTGTACTCAGAACGGATGAAGGAATGGTATGGACGTGCGTATCGTGAGCTTGACTGTGACAACCTGTATATCTTGTGGACATCAGTCGAACCCCTCTGATTGGAGCAGAGCAAACTGGTCAATTCTTGCTCGGTATTGGCTGTCGAATCCCTCTGATTGGAGCAGAGCAACTGGTCAATTCTTGCTCGGTATTGGCTGTCGAATCCCTCTGATTGGAGCAGAGCAACTGGTCAATTCTTGCTCGGTATTGGCTGTCACGGATATCCCTTTTGTATGTTAAAACCACAGCCTTCGACCTCAACTGACTGCAACAGCAATGAAATATTAATGAGATGGCAAACGTTAGATTCGAGGCATATACTACCTGTCAACGTACGAAGCGGGGCCACTTTGAGCCTTCACGACATCTCTGAACACAATCTGAACCTACCATTGACACAAGGACTTTCACCCAGCTGTTCGCAGTTCCAAAGCACTGCGTTGACCGATGGGCTATCCAGGGTTTTGTTAGACTAAGTGTACGGATGTTATTAAAGATTTGCGGCAGAATACTCAATGCACCATGAGTGACTGATTTCATGTGCTGTTCACCGAAAGTTCGAAATGGGTTGTCGAGTAGGAAATATTACTGAAGTGGAGTAGAAAGATCAATCGTCTTTCGGTATATTCCCGTAATATTTCGGATACGTGATGATGCCGGATTGCGAATAAGCGTCTGTTCGGTAGCCAGCAAATACCACACTCCCATGTTCTATTGCTTTTCGATGCCACTATAACGTTAAATATTTGTTATAGAAAACGCCAAACAGTTTTTTTGATATTCCTGCTTGATAGCAAATGATGTTGTCTTTGAGTTGTTTGCCCAAATGAATGGTATATTCAGGTTTAAAATTGTTTCTAATTATTAGACGTTTGAGACCGTACCATTTCTATTGAAATCACATTGTGTCGATTTCTTTATTTTTGCTCCTCCTGAAGTTACAGAAAAACCGGCTGACATTGCCGTAAAATTAGGCAAAATAGAAGAAGAATAAAAAAGGGGATATCCAAACCACATTCATGGGGTTGAGGATCACGAATTGAGTTTCCATGCCGTAGCTACGAATTTGTTCACAATCGATCCATGCCGATTTTGCGTTTATCAAGGGGCATTCAGGATGTAATGGAGAGGTAGACCGATATACCCGCTGACGTTTGCCTGGGGTTTCAAAGCGTAGGTGAACCCAGCTGGTAACTGGAAGTGGACGTCAATCCTCTGCATCACCAGACCCAACCAGACGTCATCGATGGGAATCGGTTTGGTGAAGAACATGGCCAAAGCAAGGTCCGCCACGTGATCGTAACCCAGCATGTAGAAGTAGCCATTACTGTAGGGCGCATGCTCTGGCCACGGTATTTCCGCTTTTGTGAGCGCCCATTTTTGCCCAGGCATTTTCATGTTGGGACGCACTGTTGGGCTACTCCAGCGAGTAATCGAAATAGAAACTGTGCGTCTCCAGTTAGCTGGCAGCTTGGCAAGGGCAGCTAGAAGGTTCTTCTCATGGAAGGCAAAGTCGTCATCGAGGAACAAAAAGCCTGGACGTCCGCGACAGAATCTAGCCGCCCAGACGAAGGCGTGATGAAGCTTTAGAGATAAATTGAAATAGGTGTCCTCGAAGTCTCCCACAACGAGATCATCGTGTTGCTGCAGCTCCTCTTTTAAGCGATTCTGAGTATCATCACGGTGTCTGCGCAGGTTAATGAGAGAGTTTCCAGCCCGGCCGGGCAGTGTGACGTTGAACCCATCACGCTGAAATACATTGCCCTGTGCGCTTGTGGGAATTCCCATGAAGAACACAATTCCTATTCGATATGGCAACTTGACGCTCTCCTTTCTCAAATGGGCGTACAGTCGGCGGAATTTTCGCCTATCCTCGAAGTTGTAGACAGCTGACTTCACGATTACCACGAGGTCGTGGTTGTATGCTCGTTTATAACCGCTACCTTCTTCTGGTGGACAGACCGAAGTGCTCACTTTGAGTAATTTTATGCTTGGGCTGTTGATTGGATGCTGCAACCGCACAAAAAGGATGCCTTTAGTGTTAACATGCATTAAAATGCTAAATTGTGAGCTTACCAATATTACATTATCCGAAACAATACGAATATTGACAGACTAAGTGGTTGGACTGTTAGCGCCGAATACATGTATTCATGCTTGATGATGATAAACTCCCTGCCATAATTTATCAAAGTTGCGATAATGTTAATAGCGTCTTCTAGGCGACTCAGATACTCTGTCAGAATCCACCTCTCTCAACCCTACAACCAATTTCCATGTCTCTTATTCCCACTTGTTTGCGAATTGTGAATTCTTTTTTGTGCACATGACGTTACTCCAGTTTCCGTTTTCCCGTGGAATTTTCTACCGTTTTTTGTAAATAAAATTAACTCACAAAAGAAGACATTTTCGCAGTTTGGCACTGTCAACAAAGGTAGTCTGTATTGCTAAATTGAATCATCGTGAGGAGACGCAACTCTGGTGCGGAACACCTACTTCCCGCACGGAAGAAAGCAACGTGGAAGCCACGCAGTTTCAGTGCTGGCAGCCAAAGAGAAGATCTATGGCCGCAAATAATAGCAGGTATTGACAGCCGTCTGGGATGTCTAAGCAACCGTCTCAGGGATGGTGCATCTTACTAGCTCACGAAGGATCCGGACAGAAAAAGTGCTCTGATCAAACGATTGGATCACGTCATCTGCATGCCAGCCGTTGCACGCAGATAAACCGCTAGCATTTGAAGTGGTGCGCTCACTTTAGCAGTCCGGATACTTCGTTCACTTTTAGGTACACTGACGTACGATTAATTGGAACGTAGAACGGCGCTTATTGCTCTGGAACTGACGCACTACAAAGTGGACATTGCTGCTCTCCGGGAAACCTGGACTGGGTTAGCTGGAGGAGATGTGTGCCGGCTTCACCGTCTTCTGGATCCACCGCTTGACATCGCATTTACCCTGGAATTACTACACTGTTTCCGCGAGGCATCAACGACCGATTAATGTCCCCTGCACCTACCTCTTGGGCGAATCAAATTCGGCATCAGCATCAGCACCTACATTCTCCAATGTCCAATTCTGACGGGGTGGATAACAAATTCTAGGAGCACCTACATGCCTACCCGTCGAATCTGCCGAGGGCGGACAAACAGCGGTCCGTCAGCTAGAAGAAAAGTGTTAGGACCAAAGAACCCCCTCTATCCTACATTCCTGGAACTGAATAAAGTTTTTGACAGCCGCAACCACGATGGATTGTGGAAAATCATGTGGACATTCAACTGGCCTGAGCAATTCACACACGTGCGAGCGTCATGGACGACGCGAAAATCTCCGAGCCAATCGCAGTTATTAATGATATGAAGCATGTCCCATGTTCTCTGCCATGCTGATGGACACGTGATGTAATGAGCGACCCGTAATCCGGATCACCGGCAGCTGGCGCCTGCAGGCGCTACCGACACTACCCAACGACTTCCTCTCCACCAATGCCTGCTTTCTAAACCTTTCGACGAAAGAGGACATGCATAATAGCATGAACATTCTTTCTGCCAGCTTCCAACTTCAAACTGACCATCCACATGGACAAAGCAGTGGTTTTGCACAAACTGTCACCCAGCATGGTATGCAAAACTCCTCGAATCATTGGTGGATGAACGCTCACAAATCGATTACGAGACTCGCCTGTCCAACACTTCTATGAGCCTAACTCTAGAGCACCACCAGTAGCCACGCAGCGGCTAGTCTTATAGGCAGAAGAACGTTACCGCTAAAGACAAGGGAAATTTGATTGTGTATTTCTAACTTTTTATCAGTCCTCAGCCAGTCATGCCCAGCCCCATATGGTGCGCCACCCGAGTCTCGAACCCGTGATCTGTTGATAAGAATATCAAGGCTCTACCCCCCTGCGCCACGGGCTCGTTGTCATACTAAATATTCTTTGATGATACGCAACTCAAAAAACCATGGAAAACTTCACCCAAATAAAAAAATATAATCGCAAGCAGCAAAAATCGACAAAGCAGTGGTGTTCAGTTGAACACCAAAGTGAAAAACTTAGACACGCGTCGTCTTTATGGCACTCCTGTTTGGAGCAGAGAACTGGACCTCTACTCTGATCATGGCAGAAAGCTCAAGCACCTTCATATGAGCTGAGATGGGTGGACAGGATACCGGTTATGGAAATCTAAGAGTTGACCAGAGACCTCAGCATTCACGCAATGCTGACTCAACTGCAACTGCGATGGAGCGGCCTTCTCATGAAGATGGAGTTTAGCGATTACCCAAAAGACACTTCTACAGAGAAGTTACCACCAGGAAAAAGGAACTCAACGACGCTGTAGGTAAACCTAAATGAACTCTCTGAGCCATTTCAAAATCATTTTGGGAGGGCTTTGAGCAAGATCGACCAACCTGAAGATGGGAAAATGTCGCGGAGCAAAAGGCAACTCGCAATTCACAGGCGCCTTCGATCCACAACGCCACAACCCATCTTCTTCCATCGTGTCCACGCTGCAATCAAACGTTCCGTGCGCGAATGCGTGTCTTCAGACACATCCGTACCCCGTGAAACATCAAGCCAAATACCTTAACAACTGCATCCAATAACGACCTTTGTTGTCCACGGAAACCAATCCCACCGCCTGTATCGACATTACTAGGGCAAAGTTGCCATGTGATCTGGATGCGAACCTGTCCTCATTGAGATCCTGAATTCACCTCACGCATCGGCCTGGTCGGCCATCTCTGAATCGGTCGCCTTGTGGCCAGTGCACCCATACCAGGAGCCCCGACATAAAGTCCCCGCATCCATCTAAACCATGTCTGGCGTCGGTGCGCATTCACTTCCGCTAAGAGACTATAAGGTAACACGCGACTCCATGATTTCTGCGGTAGAACGCCACCGACCATACCACCCCACCGCGTTTTTACCTACCAATACCTAAATCACACATGACCACACCAAAAGTCACACAAAGCAAGCCCGCAATATCACTTAAGGGGGAATTCGGATCCTCGGTACATTCCTCTTGTGTTTTCGCTGACATAATTACGGTGCCCGAAACGCCTTAGCGTGGAACGCTGCCAACTGACCGGATATCTCGGACCACACAGTCAACCCAGTGTGCGGGTGAGGTTTTGTGTTTTGTCCAAAACACGGGTTGCGTAAAATCGATAGCCGTCACTAAGAGTTGAGCCTCCTATTGCGGAGGAAACGCGGAATCAGTAACTTTGCAATGCATCTATGGCATTTCTTTTCCTACTTTGCAGGCGATGAAGGGTTGGAAATATCTCAAAGTTTTGAAGCCAAAGTTTCTTTTTTTGCGTTCACTCTTCTAATTTGTGTATGTGCGCCCTAAACAGGCCACGCGGTAGATGTGCTGGACCAACACGAGGGCCAAGTCAGGGTATGTCAACATGGTTTTCTTGACAATGTATTGACACCCGGCACACGAAGGTTAGGAAAGAGAGATTGCGGTAGGTGCAGTGCAAGTCTACTCTCACTTAATACTACTTTTCGCACAAGTCACTGTCTCTGCACAACCCTTCTGTGGAGCATACGGTGGACATCGTCAGATTACGACGGTCGAACTGAGGGAGTAGCAAACTTGTAGACTGAGAGTCAGACTGCAATCGCTCTTCCTAACGTAAAATATATGGAAATCTTAAAAATGTTGCATTCTATGTGGCTTTTTCTCTTTACTCTACAATCGTAGGTTTGGGAGAGAAAACTGTGACGATTTCGCTAGTTATGTCTGCAAATAAACCCATCGCATGTTGCAGCTGGGGCAGTTGATAGAAACCCGGGAATGAGAAGGGAGAGAGAGTCTGACGTCTCAGCGCAGCTTCCTCACTATACATAATCTGACGCGCGTCAGGTTAGCTCCTAGAGCTAAAAGCTCTGATTAAGAAGGCTTCCAGCTGATGGGATAGCTCTGACCGCGCAGTCAGTCCAGAGTGTGTTTGTGTTGAGCGGGAAGCTTACTCAGCGGGATCCGAGTCGGTGTGGAGTCACGCTTAGATGCGGCTTCTCCACACTTAACCACCAGTACACAGCTGCATCTACGGCCCTCTTGACTGGGTCATGACACCGTACCCAATTGTGAGAGAAGGAGTAGGATAGATGCCGCAAAAGCCCAACTCACAGTTCAGGCATAAATTAGTGGTTCTGGATCCGTTGCGTGTGCCATGCTGCTGCTGTTTTATACTCTAGCGAAATTCCTCTATCAGGTATGGTAAATACAGTCCCCTACCTTTATATTTACAACTGTGATGACCACAATAAACTTTGGTCAGGAGATCGAAATCATTTAGTACACTTATGGTAAGTAAACACTGTAACAAAACATGCGTACATATTACATGGTGCAAAGTTTGGTAGGGAGTCCTTGTATGACCGCCTAAACAGGATAAGTGAATAGGAACCGTTCCGTTTCGCTTAAAATGGTGTCGTTACGGTAAATTTCCGAAAGGGTAATTATTCCCGTGTCTTAGGGCTCACACTAAACCTAACTAAACCTTAAACTTAACTGTCATCTTCATATTAACCCTAGCCATATGCTCAACCTAGATCCTCTCAGGTAACCCCATAATAACCTTGACTCCTTAGCCTTGTCCCGACCTTAACCCTGAACTCTGGCCTTAGTCTCAAGCGCAAACCTAACCCTAAACTTAACCCTAGGCCTCAACCGAATCCTTACCATAATTATCTGTGAATTTAGCGCAAAGCTACGTACGTGGTTTCTTTTCCCGTGTCCTGCTTGGTCGGACATACAAGGCATTCTTACTTAAACGTTGCCCGAAAGGATGGACACAAGATGATAACTTTATGACCACGACCAGGTTTATATTTCAGAACAGCAAGAGTTATCAGAACACCATACTATGCGCATATGGTTCTGTATTAGTCCAAACGCCACATAATTTAGGTGCTAAGAGAGCAACTTATTTTAATCTCTAGGCCTACAAACTGCATCTTTACTGAAAGAACCAAAAAACCCTCTTTTCCGTAACATGCACCTTGGGACATAATGTAACCGGAGGAATTTTAAGTACTCACATGCGTCTCAGTTCATCGTATTTGATTCATTGTAAGAGACATTAATTTTCCCAAACAGAAACCAATTATGACACTGAACCCTCACTAACCTCAGGTACAAAGCCGGTTTTCCTGTAGTTATTAATGACTTCTCGTAACGCAAGACCCTGCGGGTATAGCAGGAAGACACCCGGATGAATTGGTCTTTTCCAGTCGGTATCGGGTATTTTGGTCATTTCCGCAAAGCTGATATTGTGACCTTCACTCTTCTTGTTGATCCGATTGAGTGGAAATGTGACGTATTTGGCTACTTTTTGGAGTGGGTCTATACAGTAGCGAAAACTCAGGTTGTAGGCACCATCTGGGTTTCTTTCAGGCAGATAACTCCATCGGAATTGGCATTTTTTTGAGGAATCCTGGATTAATGTAGCTTCAAAATCAGACACCATCCCCTGAGGTGAGAAGTAGGCTTCACTGAGCATCCGCAACATTACCAGTGCTGCCATGAAAGCGATTAAGTTAAATGCAGAGATATTAAGACGGTATATCATGATGCAGCCTTCTTTCGTTGACCCAGCGGAGTTCTGAGTAAAAACCATGCCTCATAAAAGATCATATAGATTGGGATTCATCACATCCTGCGTGGCACATGGCATCCTGCTGGATGTTTGCCGACAACAAAATCTTGACCAATTACAGTTCAAAATGAACTGTTTTTTCAGACGATATGTGATCGCGCTTTGGTGTATCCAGATATCCCCAGTCAGTTTTCTCATTGTTTTCGGGCTCAACGTTGCCTTGAAACTACAGATCGCGCTCAAGGTAGCTGCTATGGTGCGTCTACGGCTTAGCACTTATTTAATAGCACCATAAAACCTGTGACTCAGACATCTGGTTAGAGCCGTTTGGTCCTAGATCATACCGGTGCAGAAATTGGCCTTCTACTGAACTCAGAAGATTACCAGATGCATGCGCTCCCCTCAACGGGAAAACCCTCTTTCTACGTTTTCATGCTGATAGGATTCCAAGGGGTTATGATGAAGCAACCAACCCGAACGGATTAATTGGAGAAAGTGGTCCGGCTTCGTGGAACAGATATTGACGTTATTGAAGTTATTGACGTTTCCAAGAGCCTGGTTGGGTCTCCATTTTAAATGATTTACTGAGTTTCAGCCGGGGCTCGATGGATTTTTAAAAGTATTTTTAAATGTCTCGGCCTTTTTGAGGACATTTGAGATCCAGTGTTAAACATGCTCACTAGATCTCCTCTTCGGGTTGGTTCGTCTTGGGGCCCTAATCATTCGGATTTCTTAGGTACGGTGTAACCAGCTTGTCCTGCTCTGTATGCTTGTAATAACACAGGACTTAATAAGCTGCAGGAGGGTCTAGATGCCTGTTGATAGATTTGGCACCTGCATGCAAGGCCTCAAGCAAGAGCCTTGGCAAAACCATTTCTGCAATATTGGGTTTGAAGTTGAGGGTTTGGGTCTGGCCATCGAGTTGGACGTTTGTGCTCATTAAGTGGTTCTGCAATTTTCGTCCAGTTTCAGCGATTTAATTGCACTTTCCATCAGTGTCAAGTTTTCCGTTGACTCATAACCCGATGAAAGGTAATGTAGCACATATGGTCACCGGAAGGATGATTCCACGTACCAAAAAGATTTACTTATTTTGTGGGGAATATATCTACCTTTTTGGTGCAGCTTATTATCAACTTACGAACAGAAATAACCGATCTGAACAGGAGAAAATACGGAATTCACTATGCGCACTTTGTTTCTGAGCAAGTTGGTACAATTAACGTCCTAAACCGATCGAATGATCCGTTATCAGAATCGAGTGTGTGTTTCACACTCGCAAACGTCGAAATCTTCCAAGTGTCTAACACTACGTTAACCGGAAGCACGTTTGACCTACATAAGTAAAGTGACTTATAGCACGTATGTGCATTTCATGGCTATTAATCTACCCTTAGTACGATCCCATGCCACCTCCTCCTTAACAAAACATCCATGGGTGCCTCTGCCGACTGGGCTGTCTTTTGGCTTGAAGACAATTTTACTTCCTACACTAAAATTCGTACAATCCGGCAGGCTGAAACCTACCGTTCGTCCCAACAACTGTGCAGTTCTTCAAGGGTCATCTTATCCCCTCACCTCTTCTTTCTCCACATGGACGATTTGAGGTCACCAAAAACCTGTTTGTATATACAATGAGTCAACGATATGGTTGTTCGCCATGGTCTTAAAAATCAGACACATCAAGTCTCTAAACGATGGCCTGGAACACGTTTCAGCATAGTCGTCAGAAAATGGTATTCTTCTTAAGAATCTAAAATCTATCCAGTGGGTTTATCGACTGCAACCCTCTCCTAGTCTTGAATCCTTAGGCATCATTCCAAACAAGTTATCCTCCAATAGGTACCTTGACATTACTTTGACATCCAATCTTTAAATCTCCATTCACATTGATATTCATGTCACTAAAATCAACAAACTTTTTTATTATATCCCTCGTTTACGTTCCCATTATACACCTCAATCCCTTATCTGGCGATTTATAGATGCATGTATTCTTCTCCTCATCATCTTGTTTTATCTCATTATTTTTCCAGTTCTAATTAAAAATGATTTGCAGATTTTAAACGTTCCCTCTGAATATTCTTTTCTACCATCGGCGTTTCTTATATTGTTTAAGTGGACACGATAAAAAAACTATAGTGCACATTGTTCAAACAATTGTGTGAACGAATTCCGTATGGTGCTATCAATCCCCTCCACTCCGATCTCAGTGTCGATTTTTTCATCACATGTTTTGCCATACATCGGCATATCAGCGCTCGGTTTTGTCTTTTCCAGCACGCTACCTTACTTGCGAAGATATTGAAATGCAGAAACTGGGACTGAAACCGTCGACTCCCCTAAGATATCCATGTTCCCTGTTTGATTCTTGCCTAATCCGTTTATCTATCCTTAACTCTAACTGAATAAAGCCATCTTCTGCTGTAAATTTTGAAAGTTGATTTCCCATATGGCGGGCTTTTGACTTTGAGGCGCTGTTTTTTTCCTCAATTAACATGTGAATTTTATTATATGTGCATAAGCTGGCCTACATTTTCCATTATATACCACTATTTACCCCTCTTTGTTTATATTGACTACGATAATGTCCTTTGTGATCGACGCGTGCACCGTTTTAAAGAAAATCTGGCGCAATTTTGCGACGCATTCACAGACAACCGTTCATTATGTCGACAGTTGCAGATTTCAGTTACTCTTTATTCTGCTGATTTTTTCCGTTGCTCACTTTTGCGTGCCTTATATTTGCCTGGGGTCTGTGTGGGACGCTGGCCTTACGCATTTAAGTGCCAGCTTATCAAGAAAGCAAATTTTTCTGGATGGACATCCGAGTGGAAGGCTATCCTTAGGCTATCCTGATCTCAGGTCGTTATCCCCTTCTTCTAAACCCTCGCTATATTTTACCTCCAGATGTTTTTTTTTCACTTGTAATAATGTTTCATCACTCGTATTTTCAGCACTCGAATCGGACTTACGTAAGCAACTTTTTTTCGGGACGCATTACTCATCGTATAACTCCTGAACACTCAACTTTGAGACTATGAAAAGGGTCCTCTTGGGCATTGAGCACAGATAAAGGTGATGTGAGCTTGGGGGTAATTTTGGGCTGTATCGGACACGCATCTCTCTGCCACCTGGGTGGCCGCCTGCGGCCCCGTTGACCGTCTGTGACCTGTTTCACCTCCACCATCGTTGATCGTGGAGATCGTTCCATGCCTTGCTGCTGTGCTTCCAATGGCGAGAATTGAGAGCGAGCCCTAAGGAAGAAGAGGACGATCGGCGAGAATTCATCAGACAAAGGGCCCTATTCCTAAAGAGGATAGGAAACCGACCCACAATTACAAAGCCACTCCGCACAGCTTCAACTTTGACGCTGAGATGAGGACAGATTATTATGGACGTCCTTAAACGGCCACGTAGATTTGCCTGAAAATTACGAAAATAAGTAATATATTTATGTATATTGAAATACAGGCATCCAAAGATATTCAAATGAAAAGACGAAATTATTTGGGAAAATATAAACTTTTATGCGTAAATTTTTGAAATGGTCCCTAGCTCATCGTCAGTCAGCGGGCAGTGTACTGGAACAAGTAATTAATCAATCATGTTTGACAAAAAGATTCTGAGGTTACGCGAAATCTGAACCAATACGCATTGAGTGCATTTTGTCATCCCGTCGTGATTGGTTCTGCGCGTTCGATTTTTTCTTTAACGATTTTGCATGCGGCATCCATTTCTGGATGTCCTCGTACATCGGAAAACTGATGGATCACTAGACACCTCAGTTTACCGCAAAGAAACATATTCGGAGGTCATCCTTCACTTTGAGAGAAATCATCCTATCTCACGTAAAAGGAGTTCTGTCTACAGTCTCCTAAATCAAGCAAAAACGCACTGTTCTGATGAAGAAAGTTATCGAACAGAAATGAAATACCTCTTTAACTTGTTCTCTAAAAATGGATACACGCCTGACTTCGTGCATCGATGCCTGAAGCGGCAAGAATCGAAAGAGAAAGGCATTTCAAACGACATGGCCACCCAGGCACCCAAAAAAATGACCCAGCGAACTCTCCCATACATTAAAAATATATCACAGCTTGTAGAAAGACAGCGAAGAAAACACCAGATACAAGTAGCACACCACCCTACGTCTACTTTACGCTCACAGCTTGTACACCCTAAAGACGGGGTAAGCTACCTGTATAAAAAAGATGTTGTCGTCAAAATTCCATGTTTCAGTTGCAATGCATTTAATTGTGGCCAAACTGGGAAATCTGTCTCAACCCGACTACACGAACATCAGATAGCGGTTAGAAGACGAGACAATTTATCCCAAGTGGCTATGCATACACTGGTAACAGGGCATAAATTTGCATGGGAAAAAACAAGGATTGTTGGCACCTGCCCAACCAGTTCCACATTATCGAAATACGTCTGCAAACCCGGGTCGGAGAACACATGAGGGCGGTAAGAAGAATGGACCCGCTGTCTTTGGTGGCGGACCATTGCGCAGACTCTGGACACACGTTCGCCTTCCAGAATGCTGAAATTCTTGGTCGGGGAAGTAACCGCGTGGCAAGGGAAACCATCGAGGCTTGGCACACGGGAAAAACCTCCATAAATCGTTGTGTGACGCTTCCTACGGCCTACCAAGCCCTCCGGACGCAGCTCAATGATCGAAAGAGCCAACGTGAACATGGGCTATGCGTTAACCTGTGAGGGCTCTAGTTTGAGTTCCAGGGCACAACGGAACATAAATGTTCCTTAAGCAGTTCGGTTAGCTACACAATATTATCATATTCCCGATCGCTACCGACAAATCAACGAGCCCGTGGCTCAATGGAAGAGCGTTCGACTCAAATACCAAAGGTCGCGGGGTCAAATCCAAGGTTTTCAACAATTGGGATTGGATACGACTGGCTAATGATGGCTAAAAAGACAGAAATGGCCATTCCGGTCTCCCTTGTTTTTGTCGGCTCCACATTATCAACCTATGCTACACGTCGCTGTGCGAAGGCCGTTGAGAACTCTAGTCTGAGTTCCAGGGCACAACGGAACATAAATGTTCCTTAAGCAGATCGGTGGGCCACACACTATCATCATATTTCCGATCGCTACCGACAAAGCAACGAGCCCGTGGCTCAATTATAGAGCGTTCGACTCAAATACCAAAGGTCGCAGGTTCGAATCACAGGTTAGCCACACTTGGGATTGGTATGACTGGCTGATGACGGCTAATAAGCCAGAAATGGCCATTCCGGTCTCCCTTGTCTTTTTCGGTTGCAAATTATTAACATATGCTACACGTCGCTATGCGAAAACCTGTGAGGGCTCTTGTCTTATTTCAAGTGCACAACGGAACATAAATGTTCCTTAGGCAGATCGGTGAGCAACACACTATCATCATTTTCCCGATCGCAACCGACAAAGCAACGAGCCCGTGGCTCAATGGTAGAGCGTTTGACTCAAATACCAAAGGTCGCGGGTTCGAGTCACAGTTGTTCCATACTTGGGATTGGGTATGACTGGCTGATGACGGCTAATAAGCCAGAAATGGCCATTCCGGTCTCCCTTGTCTTTTTCGGTTGCAAATTATCAACATATGCTACACGTCGCTATGCGAAAACCTGTGAGTACTCTAGTCTGAGTTCCAGGGCACAACGGAACATAAATGTTCCTTAAGCAGATCGGTGAGAAACACATTATCATCATATTCCCGATCGCAACCTACAAAGCAACGAGCCGGTGGCTCAATGGTAGAGCGTTCGACTCGAATACCAACGCTCGCGGGTTATAATCCCAGGTGATCCACACTTGGGATTGGGTATGACTGGCTGATGACGGCTAATAAGCCAGAAATGGCCATTTTGGTCTACCTTATCTTATCATTACCACATCAGTGAGTGTGATACGATTGTTTGACATGTTTATATTCCTCACTGCACAAGCATATGACGTACTGATGATCGGTAACGACCGTGAAACAGCTGTCTACGTCTTGCCTGTAGCACCTATAGCAACATACCTATAATATATATGTGGCATGTGTCTTATGACACAACGTTCGTTTATCGCCAGTGGCTAGCTGGAGGGCGGACGTAATGTATATATATATATATATATGGGCTTTTAGCTAGTATCTATGTCGGAAGTACGGTATAACGTCTTTGCCATATATATATATATATATATAAAATTGCTGAGGCAGAGTGCATTCCTAGATGATATAAAGAAGAAGGAATGTTCGTCAGCAAATGTAGTTGCACTCGAGAATTTTCAAGTTTATCACACCAAACCGTCGTCCGACGAAGTGAACAGAGGAGAAAGGTAAATGGTCAGACGACCAGTTTGTGCTACAGGACATTTAATCGAACAAGACAAGTCTCAGATGGGATCACTGGGATGATACTTCAAAGAATTATCGGTCGTGCTAGTAATGTCTCTTTCATCTCTGATCGAGCTGTCAATGAGAACAGGGAGTTTGCCTTCACTGTGGAAGACAGCCAATATCGTTCGCTATATATATGAAAAAGCCACCCAAGCGATTAGTCCCGGGGATTTAGGAAGTACAAATTACATGCGAAATTCGTTTTCCTCAGCAGAAAATGTTAAGATAAAACAAAGCTTCATCTGAGAGAATATCTTGTTTTATTACTTGATACTGTTTCGTCCAAATTCAGGAGTAAAATTCAATTCTCCTATCAGAATCACCTTCTTTCAATGCCGCAGTAGTTGGCCGGACAGTCTGAACAGTCGACAGTAGTAAACAACAGGTCATATTCACCCTCCGGCTCGATGTCCATGCTCCACGTTGAGTGATCTCTGCTCAGTGGCTTATTATCCATTGTCAGCCCGTCTTAGACAAGCCCAGGTTTCGAGGCTCGGAGCATTGAATGAACGTTCTTTGGTCATCGGGTGTTATTAAGGCCTACGCCTCACCACGTCAGCCGCGACCCGTTGCCCTGGCTGTAATGTCTACAACCTTCATTTATAGTACACTATAAATTGCTGTTATTTATTACTATGCTACGGATATTACTACTTATTTTTACAATCGGAATTACGCGAGTGTTCCGCAGAACATCAGTGCTTTCGACTCTAATCTTCCTTGCAATGACTTAACTGTAAGTCCTCCTTTTAATACCGCGAGAAATTATTAGCCTCCTTTACACGTGCATACGACGTTTTTATCTTTAGAAAAATTTGAGGATGTTAAATGCCAATTGTACTATAATAGTAGCCAGATCTTATCGTAATGTTCACCTGTGGATGTTTAAAACCAGTCGAGAGTAAAGTTGGTAAAAGACTTTTAGAAACTTGCGCCTGTCATAGGGGTTAATAGTCAAACCTAAAGCAAAAATATGTTTTTTTTGGAAATCGTCAGAGGTTACAGTGTCATAACCGCACAGCGGAACTATGCATATTGCGACTCGTTATTGTAGTCTTCGCGTTCGAATTTTTCATAGGCTTAACTTACAGTTTCTATAAAAGTTACAAAAACATGTGAAATATTGATGAACTCAACGACAGAATAGGTTAACATCCTGCATTTGGGATGGCCAGCTATTTAGTAAATAAGTTGACCCGTAGCATTTGAAGGTCCCTTGGTTCGGAAAGACCGGTTCTATAAAACTGAATGCTCAACTTTGAAGAAATATGCAGCTATGACAAAAACAGCAGGGCTTGAGTGTAGCCAACCATCCATCTATCTGAGTTTCCAAACCTCGATAGAGTTCAAACCCTTGAGCCTACCTTAGGTTACATTCAGCCTTTTTTTCGGTTTCTTAGTATCTCTGTTCAAGTTTAATTGCACTTACTTTTAAGGTCACCATCCTGGTGATCAGAATAGGCGAAACACGTATATATATATATATTGAATAACTGAGGCAGAGTGCATTCCGAGATGATATAATGAAGAAGGAAGGTTCGTCGGCAAATAGAGTTGCTCTCGGTTTGGTCACACCAAACCGTCGTCAGACGAAGTGAACAGAGGAGAAAGGGAAATGGTCAGACGACCAGTTTGTGCTACAGGACAGACAATGACGGACCCTCAACTGGTGTGAGAGGGGTGGGCACATAATTGCGGTAGAACTAGGGCTCCCTGTGTCTGAGAGGAAGGGGGGTGGCGATTAAATGCAACTGCAGGCGATGGAATGAATGGTCGTCGATGCGGGATAGGGGACAGAGGTCAGTGCGCCCACGTTGGAGCTGTTAGGAGTTTCAGCTGTGACTCGCCGTGTCAGAGAAAGAGGAGGTAGCTTGACAGTGAAATTCTACATGGTCGAGCGTAGATTAGCGTTTATTTTTAGGTTATCGGTGCATGTCAGTGGGCCGGGCACGCAGGACTTCTTATTGAGGGTCCAGATCGATATGGCAGTTGATGCTGGTCCTGCGAGAGTGTCAGGCCTCAAGGAATTCACGCGCCTGTTTAAAGCGATGGTTGAACTCAAGTATGTGCGCAAACATGAGTGGTAAAGGGTAAAGTCGATGGATGGCAAGTTTGTTTTCGGTAATACGCGTCCCAAGTCGTCGGTCGGTATGACCAATATAACCGCATGAGCAGTTAGCACATGACATACGGTTGATTACATTAGTTTGCTGCTCTTTGGGTATGGGGTCTTTTACTCGGGATAGTGTTGCGTACACGGACGATGACGGTTTGGAGGCAATGGATAAACCAAAAACGGTTTAACTGTATGGCGATCGCTTCGGAGATACCATGCATGAAGGGTAGGGCGTAGAATTTACGCGGTCCTGGTTCTCCATTTAAACCAAAGGTTTTTGGTTGCCTGTGGTGTCTGAGACAGCTTTTCCACAAAGCTGACTGGGTAAACGTTGATTCGGAATAACCGATAAAGGCAAGTGAGTTCTATTTTGAAGCAAGTCACCGCTACAAATGTAACGAAAGTCTCGGTGGAAAAGAGTTCCCTGAGGTTAGTATTCAACAACTCAGAGATGGCGGCCTCACAACGAGCGTCCATCGAAAATTCTCTGATGCTTATATCATATTTAACTATGAAAGCAAACATCCTGTGACTCAAAAAAGAAGTTGCGTTCGAACACTTTTCCACCGGACCTTTCATTATTTTAGTAGCGATGACCTACGTATAAAAAGAACTCACTTATTTCTATCGGTTATTCAGACTCAACGGATACCCAAACAACCATGCGAAAGGCTGTCTCATGCACCAGAGGCAACCACAAACCTTCAACTCTAAGGGAGAATCTAAGGCTGCGGAAATTCTATTCCCACCCTATATGAACTGCTTCTCCGAAGTGATCACCCGAAAATTATACCCGTTTTGCAAAAATGTAGGAACAGTTCAAAGTCAAAAAATTATACGAACAGGTTTTTGAGGAACTGATTAATGCCCTGATGAAGGCTAATAAACCAAAGATCACCAGTTTAACATCCCTGGTTTTCCTTCTTACTCTTACTTTGTCTATTCCACTAGGAACTCTGCTACTGCCCAGGTGACTCTGAATACGACATTTACTCTAATTGATGCGTGCTCTTCCACATTTTCTGGAACCGCTGCTAACATTTCTATTTAATTCTTGAAGCAGAGGAGGCTTTGTTTGTGCCTTATGACCTCGACAAGCAAGGCCATAGCTGATTGGCTGAATAAGGTTTACCAGAAGTTGGGGGTAGTCTTTATTGGCCAATCAGCAATTTGTAGACATGGCATATAAAGGCACGAATCCTTGCAGAAGAATTGCAGGAAAGTTTGCACTCCAGGACTGGAGTATTTCTCCATGGTTTCACTGGATTAGACGTGAATTTAAAATATTCCTCCTCGAACTCTTCCAAAAATCGACGGTGTCTTTGTTAGACTCATTTAGCTCAATGAAAGCGAATATGGACTTCGCGTATGTTTACCTCCACTAACAAGTACAACAAACGGCAACTTAGTTTTTCAACGGTGTTAAGGCTTTATAGGGCTCCCTGTGTCGGTGGGGAAGGGGGTTTGAGATTAAATGCAACTGCAGACGGTGTACTAAATGGTCGTCGATGTGGGATGGGGGCAGAGGTACTTACTCGGATGTTGGAGGTGTAAGGAGTTTCAGCTGTGGTTTCGCCGTGTCAGAGAGAGGAGGTGTCGTGACAGTGAGATTCTACATGGTTCAGCGTAGCTTAGCGATTATTGTTTGGTTATTGGCGCATGTCAGTGAGCCGGGCACGCAGGCCTCCATGGAGCTCAATCAAGAGCAAAATGATGAAGTCTAATACCGTTTTTAATTTAAAAAGTTTGAATATAAATTGTTGACCAACTTTCTGTCTACGGTATAATAACTTGCAGTTCACCTTGTAAATCACTTTGTGATCCACTCCTCTTTCCGCATAAAATTCCCAAGAAACAGCGAAAATCTTTTTTCAATGTGTTGTATTTGAGCTCGAACACATTCACAATGTTTTCCATTACATGCTGACTGCAAATATGTACAAAGTAAAGCTTAGTAACAGTGCCATTAAGGGCTCTGGCTGGAACTCTGCAAATGGCGGTTGTTACATCACTTTCGAAGATGTTCGCAGTGTGCTCCAGAGCATGGGACGGTGACTTGCATGGATTATAATGAAATTAGACTTGAATGGCATCTACCTCACTCGCTGTTCCATTTCCCCCACCTAGGCTTGTTGTCATGTCAGCGTTAAGAGGAACAACGATGGGAAGGGGCGGCTCTTCAAACACACGTTCAAAATTGACAATTTAAGCACCCCTAGAAGAATAACAATGAGAACCACATTCTCTGAGCACAGGGAAGAGCAGGCAGATAGCGAGTCAACGATATAATCTGAGCGCAGATCACCAGTGTAAATGACATTGAGGGAATTACTAGCAGTTGTGAAATGACAAACCCCTCTCCGTTCAGCACGAAAAAAATAGTGCATTCGGAATCGCCTCAACTACATATGTCCGACCTATGAACATTTATCCCCGAGGCTTACAAAAATTGATATTATGCTAATCCCACATAAGGCCTTCAGAGCTCTGCAATAATTGTGAATTGTTGAGTTTCCCAAACTCCTGTCAACTGATTATCGGGGCTTAGATGCGTGGTGCTCTTTGAAATATAAAGAAGCTGGTCTCTCAAAATGACGGATTACCTGGGATTAAACGGAGCGACCTTCAATGGGTCGGACCTATTCTCATGACCTTGAATACCTACAAATGTATTAAAAACTGGAAATCCATCTGCTCAGAAGTGGCAGACATGTTTCCGTTAAAATGCCTGATACATTCGGTGCAACGTTCTAGGAATGTGCCATGACGGCGGTTTTGAAATCCATGCTCATCGGATAGGCCATGTAAGTCTAAGGGACCTAGGACTAATGACTGTCAGACAAGGCAGTCAAATTGGCAATAAATGGGCGTATGAGCGGCAGCGAATACAATGCACAGGGATTAGGGGCTAAGGTTCGGTTTAGGCTGATAATGGCGTGTAGTAGACGTGGATATGTGGGCCTGTATAGGCGTTTAATTCAGGGCTGAAAACGCAGCTCACTTGAACGATGACGGTGGTCATAAACATTTCTTTAAATTGCCATTGCACTACCGCCCAAGTAACTTTTTGAACGGGTTTTTAGAGTTCCCGTTCAAAAAATAGGATCGTATATCTAAATCTTTCACTTAGAGCTTGCGTTTACCGTCTGATTGGCATATTTCTAGGATTAAAGTTGCAAACATTTCCATTAAAAGATTCAAAAGACGACTTGGCGAGCATACGCGCTGCTTTCGATAACTTCTCTTAAGGCCAGTACAGCTATAGGGAAAGGTTGGAACGTAGTAGAAATTTAAAACATGAAATCGATAATATTTATCCGTTTTTGTGGGTTGTCTGAGAGGTGTGCATAGGGGTAGGTTGATAAGAAAATGTGTGATAAGAAACAGTATGATAAGCGGTAGTGAGTGTTTGTTAGAGCCCGTTTAGCGGGAGGCGAACAATTAGCAAAATAGTGATAGTTGCAATTTTTTCTGCTAGCGTACTAATTTGCTGAGCGAAAAACCCTGTCGTTATGGCCGTGTGGTTAGAGGCGTCGGTACTACGTGATTTCGCCACACAGGTTCGGAACCAGGTCATGAACCAATTTTTTGTGGCAATAAATTTAGGACACCTGCAGTTTGCATACTTACGGAATATAAAGCAAATGCGATTGATGTTAGAATCACCAAAAAATTAACCGAGAGTTGGTGATGATATTCAAGAAAATGACTATATGACGATGTAATCAAGGATATAAGAATATGAGGATATAACGACTTAGCCTTTCGTTTGAGCCCCTTCCACGATTGATAGCAGATGTAGGGAGCACACAACCGGTGTGAGTTACGGAAATGAGTGAAGATTGAAGCTTGAACTTCCAGTTGAGATAAATCCTGCTGTAGGGAATAATCCCCAGCAGTGAATTTTTTCAAAGCTTCAAAATGCTTACGTCGTATTCGCTAGGTTCAAACTTGGAGAAGTGTACAGACAATTCTTTAAAAATTTCCCAGCACCGTGTCTTATACCCTAAGGTAAAGACTAAACACTCGTAGGCTTGAAGGACTTTAAATTCAAAACCAATCTCTAATTAAAAAGTCGACACGAAACATGTAGATAGCACTGAATGTAAAATATCGCAGGTTCTTGCCCACCGCAAATAAAATTAACACATTTTTCAATGTAAGATTGCTCAAAAAATGGATTTTCTTGGCCACGTCACCCACTTAAACTAATTTAGGTAGAAGATAATTGAATGGCTACTGCATCCTCATGACTTTGAACATCGATTGGTTGCTGTAGTCAGAACGCCACCTCAGCGGTAGTCTAGTTACTTCATGAGACATACGAGGAATTAACAGCCTAGCTCTCTCGTCTGAGAAACCGAACGCGTGCTCCCTCAAACTGTCTGTTTTAAATGCCAGATGTTTTAAATGTAAGATGCCTCCGCTCCAGACTCTGGTTTTCCTCCACCGCCTAGACACTGTAACATGGGCTACAGCCTGCGTAGCCAATTAAGCACTTTTTATTCTAGACTACGCCTTCAAATATCAACGTCAACGCACGCAGCTTGTTTTTGAAAGCTAACTAAAAATTCTAATATTTTTCAGGATTTTCTTATCCCAAGCTTAAAAAACTACCTGATTTTTGGATAAAACCGCATTTTTTAAACTCTATCACCTGATTATACCTAGGGTGATCGTCCTCTCCTACAGGTGTTAACATTTGAAGTCAACGTGTCAGGCTATATCGGGTAAAAAATTTGACTTTCGCCCCTTGTTCTTGGTTCATCGTGCGAGATGTTTATGGTTTGCTTTTCTAATATCTGGGCTGGTTGCACCCAATTGGACTGCCCTGGCTAATGTGTTTGGTGCGGTTGTTGGTGTTCATGTTAGGTGAGATGCTTAGTCATGTAGTTGGTCTTGTTGGGCCGTGTTCTTGGTTGGGTTGTGGGATTTACGGGTTTGGAAAGCCTTTGGGGGGCTACCCTTGCTTGCACATTTCGCTTGGGTGCCCTTTGCAGTAGGCCGCCTGCTGTGCTGTGCAGCGATGCAGTTGGTCGGGCTTGGTTAGGCCAATGTTTCGGTAAGGGTGTCGGGGTTTTGGAACAGGGGTGCTGCTGCCCACTGTTCTGTGCAGTCATGCGTTCGGCCGCAATCGGTTATGCTCATGTGCAGGTGAGAATGTTTGGGGTATGGAACATGGGCATCGAATGCGGATAGGGTTGGTTCAGCTGTTGTTTTGTCTCCAAATGCGGCATGCATTCTGCTCGATAAGCCAGTTCCCCATGTTCTGCGTCTTTCCTGAACGTGTTGATTTAGCGGGGCTGTACGGGGGGCTGGGTGGTTCTGTTAGATTGTTTTTGCGTTGAACGGCTTGTGAATACAGATTTGAGAGGTTACATTGTTTTCGGAAAAACAAGGGCAGATCCAGTCTAAAAAATATATTTTGCAAGTGTATGTCGTTTTGTGCCAAACAATTGCTGTGATAAACTTGTATGAATGTACTTTATTTTACCACACCGATAGTTAGGAACTTACACGCGCATATATACGAGACGCGATGACAAGCCGCCACTTTTCGCAGTCAAGGCGTATGCTAAGCCTGTCAAGTCAATTTTGGTCTGCAGTTGACTCTGAATGAATAAGGAAACTGGAAACAGAAGGGGCAGAAGAGTGGCATTATAGCACAAAATCATAGTATATATTCGGCCACTCTCCTGTGCATTTGACGTCTTTAGAACTCGACTGAGAAGTAAACAAATATATCGAAAAACGCTCCAGTCGCAAGATAGAAGTGATTTCTTCAATTTTCAGTGGAAATTGTATCCCTACTTTTCAGCGAATTCAAAAAACCGGTCAAACGTTTCAGGTTTTTCTTTAACTTCAGCTTGGAAAAATGTTAATTGCGCAGACATTCGACAGTGAATCATCTTATTATATTAATGGTCTTACTAAACACATCAAATTGAATCTATATTTATGGGCAGTCGGCTGAAAATCGAAAAGAATTCACCACATTTTCAAAGACGATCTGAAAATTATCGTAATAGAAACCCCGAACTAGTTATCAAGAAATGTACAAATACGATTGTAGCTGACGATTCTGTTTAAATTTATTAGTCAGTGACCGACCTGTGAACATGTGAGCTTGTGAAATATTATAGTCCTGTGACGTCGATATCGGCGCCACCAAGTAAAACCTGCTTGCCTTTGTCAAACGCTCTAAGACGATGAATAAACGGAAGAAAAAAGGTCAATTCTCATGAAACCTGTTGGAATATACACTCGCATGTTAGGCTGCTTGATGACGGTCATACTTTAAATTGCGCTTAAGCTAGAGGAATATGTATGTTCAAAACTCTTAAAAAAGGCTATTTTCAAAAGTATTTCTACTTTTTCTGCTTCATTTACTCATTTAATTGCATAGACAGGCTTCCTATAAATGGAAGACTTCAGTTTACTCAACAAGATCAATTTTTCACCTTTTCGTAATTTGTACCTTTTCTAAAAAAATTGTATTTATAGACAACGTCCTATTAATTTGTAATCTACAATAAGCTTTATTTTTCCTAACGATCGACTCTTCATTGACGTAAAACTTTGGGGGACGCAGCGTGCGCAGATTTTGCGTATCGGGACATAACTCATGAAATCCATCAGATTTCATGAGTTAAAACATACTGTATATTCTACGCCATAAGGCGAATTAATAAAGAACAGATACGATGCGATAATATTATTGGATATCCTACTGTCTCAAAATCATAACTGCAAACCTCTTTGGCGTATAGAATTTGAAGCTCATGTGTTTCACCACCACACTTAACCTGAAAAAAATCTTTTTTTTTCTGCATTTTTTAATATATTTGAATTTATAAAGTCTAATAAATCAACAGGAACAAGTCAAAACTACTTAATGGAGTCATTTTCAAGGTTGCTTTTTTATAGTGAAGCAGCCAAGGCTAAATTTCACCATCTGGTGAATTTAAAAATTCAAGCTTGTGTCGCGCAATGATCTATATTATTCAGCCACAGCAGTAATTTTTAGTACTGGAACACCTGTGAATAATTAAGGTCCAACATTACATGAAAGTGATTACGGACTATATGCGCAAAACTGCCCAAAGTTGTTACCAGTGCAGTGTTAAAGAGACAGAGCTCACCAACCATTCACGGTCTGACTTTTTACGAACCTTACTCCCGTTTATTGATATTAAGAGCGAACCTTTCAGGAAATATCATTCTGGCTTACAAAGCCGCTCGAAATCATCAAATGATCTCACTATTTGAGTTCCTCAGAATGTTTTGCCAAACATCTGACGTGGTGGGGAGCGAATAAAAATAACCGAATGTTTATGAATTGCTTAATAGTTAACAACTCTTTAGAAAGAAACAAAACATAACGTTTTGGTCGGGATCCCTTCTTCGATCAGAAGACATACAAATGCTTGGGAATCGGGTCGTTTTGGTATGGAATCTTCGGAGCATCGTACGAAGATTGGCACTTTCTAAATAGCGTCTTTAATGGTATCAGAATTAGATAATGGTGCAGTGAAAATACAAAATCCTTACCTGGTATTTGCATTTTTAACCAAACAAAACGCTAGTCATTTTGTTGCACTTTTCGTAAAATATAGACGAACCGTTTTATAATGTCATATGGAGTGCATTGGTGCTGCCAAGCCTGACGGCTGACAAGTGAAAGGCGTATTTTTGCATTTATTGACAAGGACCATTGAGCAAAAAGCACTCATTGAAATTGTTTTTTTAAACTTAAATAATGGTGCCACTAGTTTGCTTTTTTGTTTGAGTTACCCGGTTTGTAAAGCATGACCATCTCCAATTTCTGATGAAATTTACAACAAGGGTCGAGTATGCCAACTGGTTTTGTAGCCTTAGCCGATGCAATTCAAAAAAGAGATTCAAATCTCAGCTTCAGGTTATGCGCTTGGTAACATAAAACTCAACTTTAACTTTTGGTATTTTACAGACAAACCTTGAAAATATTGACTACGTCTTGGGCTTGCTACTGAGAATATCGGTTTTTACGATTCACAATGACGTTGCTTCTAATAAAGTTCCAAACTTTCTGCGTTTTTCGATCTACAAAAATGTAATTTGAAATTTTGAGATAAACTTTTCCGGCATTGAACATCTTCTTTTGGTGAGCCAGAACTCAAAAAATGGCAAATTCCTTCTTTTTATTTTTATCAGAACCTCAAAATCTTAACCTTGCCGAATAGCAGTATAGCTGCAGGAGCACAAAGATGGCACTGGTGCGATGTGATGTGGTCTGATAAAACGATTTTCGAAAGTAGCACTGTGCTTATAAACGGGCTCAAAAAACACCTCAGCCAACAGTATAGCTTTGGAACGGGATACGGGCAACTGAATTACAAATACGCAAAGTATTTGGCCATTGACTCCAATAAAGATTGAAGCCAAATGGGCGCGGAACGTCTGCTTAACGGTGGATTTTTATAGCGCAGCCCAGACCCTGGAAGTGCTCATGGCTCATGTTTGGTGCCTTCCGGCTGCTGCCTTCGCTATTCAAGGATTCCCTAGTCAATGTCCAAGGTTACGGGTTAATTCCGTTCAAACGGCATATGAATCAGAGGGAGAAAACCGTTGCTGGGAAGCCCGCTCAACTACCTGTACGCATGGACTCTCGAGGCATTCCAAGGCGAATCCATTTCAGGTTATAGGAGAAAAGCACGATTTAATTTAGCGAAAGTGTTACATTCCAAAATGTCCGACAAGTGTCACTCCATTCACCCGTGCGCCAATATTGGAAACACAAAGTACATAACACCGGAAGATCACGAACCAATGACCTTAGATTGCAATTATCGACATAATGGGAGCTGGTTCCTTGAATGACTCGTAAAACGCAGACAATTTGAACTTCCTTAAAATTGTGGTGCCAGCATTGTTGTGCACTGCTGACCACGTTTTGTAATTTCCAACAACAAAGCGAGTTACTATTCGATATATAATAGGCAAGAATAGGTCAACGGAATTGTACATATAAGAAAATCTACATGAACGAGTTAGAAAAATGGCGACTCAATTTCACAAGCCGGTCTAATGGAGTGCAGAGGAACGCATTTCGAAAAAGGAAGCTTTGCTGTATAGTAATCCGCAGGCAAAAGCTTATGGAATGTATTCTGAACCACAAAAAAGAACTTGAGCTTATTAACACATTAAGAAATATCGTTTCACCTGTTTCTCATTATTTAAATAAAAAAGGATCAGTGATTAGGAGAATGCAGTCTTACGCAAAACGACATCAACTGCATCTCAACGTTAACATGCGAGAAAACATCTTTCAGAGGTGATGCTTTTTGCTAACTTGCATTTTAAGCCATCCATTTTCTGAGATCAACTGGCTGCAACCATCCGCCCTTGACTAGTAATCTCTAAACAGAGAAAGAATATGCTAATCCACACTTCCCTTTCGACCATTTTAGTTCTGTGGGGGCTGTCTTATCCGAAAGTAGAAACGTGCGCTTCTGAGAGAGAAAGGAATGTAGCATATTGAATTCATACAAATAGTCTGAAATGCTTCGTACTATTGAAAATTAAAGCAAAATATCAGAACTCAAAATTACTCCTGAAATTTTTGCATAAGGAGAGAAATAAGGATTTTTAGGATTTTCTTGGTGACCTCATGCACCACCGGATTAAGGAAATGTGAATTTTAGGCTGAATGAACAATATAGATAATGATGCTAATGAAGCTAGATATCTTTTAATTCACAAATGGATTGCAGTCTACGCTAGAACTATGGGCGCACACAAACACTGACGTTGAACTGAAGAAGACAGTTGTTTGCTGTTGCGTCATATTTTATAGTAATGATATGCACATTAGTCCGATTAAAAGCTTTTGAAGCTATTGATTAGCACCATATCGTAGATAAGTAGCTGTTTGGATGTTTCCTAATGACGGGTTCCCGGGACTTGGAGACGTCCTGACGACCGCATCAGTCCAGATCTGGCGATTGATCTCAGCTCTGCTAAATGCTGCCTTATTATTCACTTGAAACGATTAATTTAGGTTGCCGAATCCCTTGTGAATCAATGGGGAGAACACGACTTTGAGCTTCGATATAAATGATAATTATTGACTGGAACTGGACTATTAGAAGTTTCCTTATTATTACTTTGTTTTTGTAACTCCTCCGTTGTTATGTATAAACTGCATTTTGCATTTTCAATTTTACTTCTTGCACCTTAAAGCCAAACTTCACTGCGATTTCCTTTGTTAAATAATTTTGACCATCCACCGGTAATCCAGAATCCAATTTGGATAACGCTCTTAATATGAAAAATTCGAGTATTATTCTAGTAGTGACTCACCAGAGCGTGGATTGTTAGAAACCTCAATTTGAAGAGGAAGAAATTTTGGCCGTGGCCATCTTTCTGTAATAACCATCAATCACCCTCCACTAGAGCATTTAGAAACAGTTAATAGGCTTGTATGGCGAGCTCTCCTGTTTTAAAAGCTGTTATGTAAGAAGCATAAACTGCGGTCCTGTCCAGACGTGCTAACTCATATAAAGTACGTAAATAACGATTGTGGCTAGACTGGGTTAAGAAGCACCGGTAGGAACAGTATCTGTAGAAACCTTGATCGATAACCATTCCTCTCATCGTAGTTAGTAGAACCAAATACAACCGATCAGAAAATCAGCCGGCTGGCCCAATGGATAATGCGATAGGTGACGTTCAAGCCTCGGAGGTTGTCAAATCTGGGGCTGTCGCCATGGTTCACTGAGTGATACTGAAGGTATCCAGGAAATAGACGTTCAGGTTTACGTTTTCTTTGACAGCTCTTTAAAATTCGACAGCTAAACGCTGGAAGCTGCGACCATTTACAATCACCGAGTGCATAAAATGTCGAGCAGGCACCCCAACCTCCATATGGTAGGAACCTGCTGGATTTCATTCTGTCCAACCTGCCGTATGCTTCTGATAGTAACTAAAGTTTTCCCAGAATAAAGTATACAGCTGCCTGCATCGGCCCGATTCTAACTGTCTATATGATTAGTATATGGTATGTGCTCTGGCACAAAGAGTTCGTTAATGCACAGTGGCAAACTGGCAGGTGGGTGTTGAAATGAAGTATGATGCCAATAACAACAGTACTAATGGAAGTGGCTTTAAAAGATAAAACGGGATGAGAGTTTATGCAAAAGTAGCGCGATCGGTGACCCATCACCACTCCTTACAAATGTCGGCGGGCCCTGTTATGGATCTTGAATGAGGAATGACGCATTGTCACATTCTTTCTGGTCTATATATAACAGCATGTCCTCGTTCCTGTATTTTGATGACGTTATCGAACTTAACTTTGCGAGGTATTATCATCTGGTTGCTGCCTAATGAAGAGAAAGTCAATTTAGGTGCAATGACATGATCTAGAGGCCAAGTTGACTGGAAGCAACTGAGGTTTACAGTGATCAGTCCTTTAACGATGACGGGCGTGTCATAACGTAAGCGTACCCATAACTTGGGGTTAACCAGTGGTAGGGCAGTAGCTTCTAATTTTGCATTTTTACTAAATCGAGAAGCCAGGAGATCTGGGCGAGCCCATAGGGAACACCTACCTGCAGATAAGAACTCTTGCGAGAATGAAAATTTGTTTCTAAGCATAAGTCAGAGTTCAGCAAGGCAGATGTGGGAATATCCATGTCATAAGCGTGGAGTAATTCCTCTGTGTATTGCCTTGCAAGATCTAATGGTATGGATGTGAAGAGAGAAACAACCTCGAAAGACACCATTATTTCCATCTGCTGCAATGTTGAGTCTTCGTAATTTGTCCAGAAAGCCTAGGAGTTGGGTCAATGGATGTTTCATACCCTTGTCAATGGGTGTAATTTGCGGAAAAAGCCACTTACC
>WEDG01007814.1:0-18889 GCA_017591395.1 Schistocephalus solidus
CACAGACTGGGACATAACAATCTCCTCAGATAGTTTATTCAATGGTTTTGTCGGCTCAGGTAGGTTATTTCACGGTATTGATGAAATTTACGTGCGCAGGCTGAAAAAATCTCCCTTTCAAATGTTTTTTTTTCTGGTTACAAACGTGAGTCACCCTGTAAAACATGGAATGCTCAAATAGCAGTACAATGTGGTCGCTAGCAGCCATTTGGAGTAGATCTTGTAAATCCAGCACATTATCCTCGTCTCGGGTGAACACAAGGTTAAGACAATTCGAACGTTGTTCGACCCTAACGCAAGTTCTAAGTGAACATTCTGGAAGAGTATTTTTTCGCGTATCATTTCAAGCAAATGATGACCGAATGTATCCGTTAAACCCAAAAACAGTCCAAGTTTCCCACTCGATATTGGGAGCGTTAAGGAATCCAACGATAAGGATATCTTTAATTCAGTATAATTCAGTATATATAAGGGAGATAGGCAGAGCCTTTGAAAACCCTATTTACAGATGGACGCTAGCAAGATAAGCCAATTTTACATGGCGATAGTCGTTTTAGTATATCGATCATTGCTGTCGACTAAATATATGTTCATCAAGTAAAAATGCATCAAGTCTTCTTTTAAACATTTCAACGCTTTCAGCCTGAACAACCGAAGTTGGCAGTTAGTTCCATTCTTCAATGACCCGTTGGGAAAAGAAGTTGGCCCGCACTTCAAGCTTGGTGTGTTTTCTTTTCAGTTTGTATGGGTGACCTCGGAGACTTTTAATGTTTGCCAATTCAAAAAATTCGGCCATCTGAAGAGCACAATCAACTCCCATGACCAGTTTGAAGACTATTATCATATCCCCTCTGTATTGCCTGTAAGAGAGAGGAAAAATTTGAATTCTTTCTAGTCGGGCATCCGCTGACTAGTTTCGTCGCCCTCCGTTGAACTTTCTCCAGCAGAGCCTAGTCATGTTTCGTACAAGGGCGCCACGCCTGAACGCAATATTCAAACAGCGGCCGGATAAATTTTCCAAACAGGTGACCAAAATGCTCTCCGTTAAAATTAACGAGGGATCTCCTGATCGCGCCTAAGATACACATAGCTTTTTTTGCAATATTCGCACAGTGCGACGATGGCTTAAGAGTGGGTCTTATCCATATACCCAAGTCCTTTAGAATATATACCTCCTGAAGTTGGTGACCACTGATGAAGTACTGGTATTCAAACCTTATCATCCTTCTGGAACCTGACCGCAGTCGGATTATTTGGCATTTGTTAAGATTAAGGTTCAGCAGCCACTCATCACACCATGTTTGCAAGCGATGTAAGTTTTCTTGTAATAACCGCGCATCCTCCGGTTTTTCAATCGAGTTCCATAATTTCAGATCGTCAGCGAACATTACCTTCTCGCATGTCAGACAATCAAGGCAGTCGTTCACGTATATCAGAAACAAAATGGGACCCAGAACGCTGCCCTGCTGATCTCCACTGTAAACGGTTTCCCAGTGAGACTTGGTGTCTCCAATACAAACACGCTGGCGCCTGCCTGTGAGAAAGTCGGCCAACCATTTGAGTAGGTTGCCAGTTCAAGCAAGCCTTCATTGCTCCGTTAGGTGCTTGACATTGCGTTTGACATTCTGGTTTGGGAAACGGAATGCAACTGTGAATGCAAGTGGTCGGGCGTACTTAGTTTAATGAGTTAAAGATAAAACTGCCACCTGTGCTTTCATGTGATGTGGCTAGGAATCTGCAGTTACATATGAGCTAACAAAAACAGCGATTCCTCCTCCGCGGCTTCTCTTAAATAAATAATAAATTGTAGATTTAATGCCTAGAGGGCCCCATCATTACAAACTTAGAATCATAGTTTCAATAAATAAAAAGTGGATAATTGCTGCACAATGTGAGCATCCATATGAACAGCAGAAAAAAAGTAGTATGGTAAGCATATCCTATTCAGAATTATTCGCCATCTTTAAAACAAAAGTCGAAAATCTTTGGCATATATGGTGAACTAGAAAAGAAGCAGTAAAAAACTTCTACGATTAAATCGGAGGCGGAGTTCGGCGAGCATCCAATTTAAAATAAAACAAGGAGAAAAACTGTTTCACTAAAAAATAATAGCTAGATGCATAGGATAGTATTGGTGTTGCTGACAACGTATAAGGGTTCGGAACGCTCCTTGTCGGGTGAGAGATAATATAGCAGTCAGAGCTACTGTTTATAACAATCAGTGGAGGTGAGAGAGAAGGAATCCATCATGGCCACCAGGGTCGAAACGATTAGGGGACAGTAGAGGTTATGAGGTCATCATCGAGATGCGACCTTGTTGACTGCATAGTTCACCAATCAAAGAGGCAAAACAATCAGAACCCGCCTCGGGTCATTAACTGAACCTAGAGATCATCGTCAGGGTTGCAAAATCAGAGGAAAGTATCAAGGTTTTCAAGAGTTGGCGATGATAGTTTAAAAGGAGGAGACGAAAAATGAAATGCAAAGATTGACTCTGTAGATGAAAATGGAAATATTTTAAGAGACCAATAAAATATCAAGGGAGCTGCCTCAAATACCAGGAGGGCCCTTTTCCAAATCCAAAAGTTGCGAGTTTGGGATGGAACCAGACAATAAGGTCTTTATATCTTCCAAAGTTTAATGTTTGCCTTATTTGGTTTTGAAAATAGCTAATGTGGACGACAGCCTAATTTGCAGTGGAATATTATTCCATATAAAAGCATATTTGGAGGCAAATCTGAGAGCAGTAAGTTTTGGAGCCAAGGGATGTTGAAATGAACATGGAGAAATTACGCATGACAGAGGATCGATCTGATGGAGCGAAAGCGTTAAATCGGAAGAGATTTGGGCTAGAGTTAACACGAAACAGGAAGCTGAGACCAGCTTTGAGTCTTCTAACCAAGTGCAATTTAATGTTTGCTAAATGGTATCAATCCGAATTAGAGATACTAGATCAAGGAAGAGAAAATAGTCTTCGAGTAAAAACCCCCTGAACTTTTTCAATCTTACTGCAGTCAGAGGCGTTCATCAGCCCACAGATGGGACAGCAGTATTTTTGGATCGAAAGAACAAACATGTGGTATATGTTTACCTTCATTGGACCTAAGTCTCCTATAGTTGATCATTCTAAAAGTGTACTATTTTGAAATACTAGCGGTCCAGGAAGCTTGGCGCGGCCAAAACACATGAAACTACTCTTGTCTCTTCGTAAGATGTGATAAAAACGCAGGGATACTTCGTGTTCTCGAATATCTTTAGAAAATTATTTTAAGAAAAAACTCAAGGCTCGTCGTTTTAAATTGCTTTCGAATTTCAGTTCCTTCGAGTTTTAGAAGTTTTAGTCTCTACCTTAGTGTAGAAGACACGTTGATTTGGAATAACTCTTGAGTGGATTGTCCAGTCTCTAAATTTGGGAAATATTTACTTGGACTTAACGATTCTGCGGCTATCCAAATATTACTTCACTGAGGATTATTACACGTCAAGGACATTATCCCTATGAGAAATACAAGCTTCAATGTTTACCCGCTTCCCAAATTCACGCCAGCGGTGCGCTGATTTAATCTGCTTTCAATCAGGGAACGAGAAGTCAACACAAAGACTGAGTCATTGCATGCTTATTAGAAGTCTGACTGCTGAATACTATTGCACCCTAGCCCAGTTATTTAAGAAGATTTATAAATTAAATGCATTCGAATACAATCCTAAGAGGTATGGAAAACGCAGACGCTCAGGATTTATCTGTGCGGAGGTCTCGAACCAAGGTCTCATATTCATGTGGCGACGCAAATAACCACTGCGCCACATCCTCACGACAAATCGGAAAACAAAATTTTATCCAAACAAAAAAAGAATACAATCACAGATATTCTGTTTCTACTTCTCCTCCTGTCAAGCGAGCAAAAAGCCTGGTTACACTAATGAATGTCACCTACGAGGACGAAAAGCGCATGGGTGTTTAAATCTCTTGAAGAAATTCTTATTTATGGAGAAAGAGATAAGTAACTTAAAACAAGAAATGGCCGATTTAAAAGAGAAGGTTCATTGTTCTCCCGGAAAAAAACACCCGTAACAACGAGAATTCCAAACAAAGAAATAACGTATGTAAATATAGCTTCCTCAAGAATACCTAATGTAGAGCTTAAAGGCATTGCGTCTACAGAGCTCAGTAAATCAATAGGCATTTCCTTCATTCAAAAAGGAGATCAAACCAGCGCATACACCTTGCTACTGTAATCCAGCTAAGACAGAAGCAGAAATGTGCTGGCTACACAAACATATGCGGCATCAGTGCTGGATGATACAAAAAAAGGTGAAGTTTAAAAGCTCGTCGAATTTGAAGGACCGAAGACGAAGAATTCGAAGTCCAAAAAGGCCACGAAGCTTTCACAAAAAATGGGTTCAAACTCCGGAAAAAGCTCGTTCTTACCGATAGATGCTCAAGTGCAATGCTCTGTTGGTAATACAGGAGCAAGTGGAGGACCAATTGGCAAAGTTTCCAAAATGGGTTTGCCATTAACTTTAGGAATAGTTGCCCATACTGACGAAAATAACATCGTCGACCAGAGTAGAATTCTTCCCGATACTGATGCTCTATGAACAAATCAGACCTCAAAGTCACCAAACATACATTTCGACTGAAAACGCAATCTCGTTATTAAAGAAGTTCCCGAGTACACTTCTCTGATTGCAAAGGAAAGGGAAGAACATGACCTCAGTCTTTTCCGATTATACTCATATTCGATGCTTCGAGATGGCGAATGCGTTACAGTGCACAAAGAATTCCGTTAAGGGAAAGCGGATGTTTCACATTAACCATTATCACCAAAGCCTCTTTAAATCATTCTTGAAAATGATGTTCAGGCTTCACACCTCATAAAACAGAGAATGGCTCTTCGTAGCTCACACAGGGATGTGCTTTTTCAGCTGGATGACGAACCCAAGAAAAGGTACAAAATGAGGATGCTGAGAGCAGAACTGAAGAGGAGGACCAAGCTGGGTGAAAATGGCTCCAAATACTGGACGAGGAAATAAAAGTTATGAAGAGGTCTTTCTTATGGCAGACCCCGTACATAATCAAGGCGGGCCCTTGCCGAGACGGAGGACACTAAATACGATATACCCAACTGTACAGATCTCGAATAATAAAAGGAGGCGCTCCAGAACTAAGATGACGACCACTCATCAGAACTCAGCGTCGGCGGGATGGACACCAGGTCAGCTCGGAAAACAATGACAGACTCTAGTATTCAATCGCGCGAAATGCGCAGAAGTCTATATGGAGGAGTTACCCAGTCTAAATTGAGATGTTTGTATACCAATGCTCAGAGTCTCCTATCGAAAGAAGATGAAACTAAAATCACTAGTATCAGACCGAACCCCCGATTTCGTTGCCAATACGGAAACGTGGCTCAAAGCCGAAATCGTAGATAGCGAGGTTTCGATAGATGGATAACAATTTTTTTGAAAAGACCGAGAAAATAGACAGGCAGGAGGAGTGGCCGCATATGTTTGGACATGAATCTTGGCAGTCGAACGAGCGCACGCCATCTTCCTTGAATATGAATTTCTCTGGATAAAGATTAAAAAGGATTGTTAACGAAGCCTTAAATTCTTAACGATCTACAGACCACCGAACATTCCAAGTGCAGCTGATGAGTCCCTCCTCCATTTGCTCAAGGAAGTAGCAAGTCACCAGGAGGTGCTTATTGCTGGAAATTTCAATGCACCTATGGTAGACTGGGTAAAGCTAACAGTTGATGGTGCGCCAACTTCCTTTGGCCACAAGCTAATGGATCTCACTCTCGACCAATATCTGATACAGAAGGTTAACATACCAACGAGATTAAGAGAGAACCAGAGAGCAAATTGGCTGAAACTAGTATTTAAGAAGGACTTCTCTAGCATTGATGAAGTGTATTCTTTTGCATCCCTCGGTAAGAGTGACCATAGTACGCTGATTTGGTATTACTCACTTTATTCTCAGCGCCAGAATGGAATGGAATGCAACCAAAATATATCGAAGGCTGATTTTAACGCAATGCGGAAAGAACTGATGTCTATGAGATGGGATTGTTTGATTAAAGGGAATCCAGAGGATGACTGGCGATCGTTTAAGACAGTCTCACTTGATCCGATTGAACGTTTTTGTCCAGTGAAGGTGCAGAAAAAGACAAGTCACCCCACCTAGTTAACAAAAGAACGTAACAGGCAGTTTAAAAAGAAGAAGAAAAATGGAAAAAATTCAGGGAAACAGGGTCAGCAGAGCATCTCAAAGAATTTCGTCATCAAAAAAAAACGCTGTAAAAAATGATTCGTCAGGCAAGGAAGAACTATGAATCAAGAATTATTAAACAGGCTGAATATAAACCAAAATTTTTATTCCATTATATCAATAGTCGATTAAAAAACAAGGATCCAGTAGCAGTACTCATGGATGGGAATGGTGTTGAAGTCGCTGAAAATTGCGACAAAGCCGAGCTTTTAGGTCGGTTTTTTCGCCTTAGTATTCACTAGAGAACCAGAACCTCAGCTTGACCACGTCAACAGTGCTTTTATAGATGCCGGTCCAGTGCTTGAATATATACTCTTCCAGGAACCTCTCATGGAACGAGAACTGCGAAATCTGAAAGAAGCGAAGTCATCTGGTCCGGAAGATTTACCGGCAAAGTTCTTGAAAGAACAGGCCAGCGAACTCTCCAAACCACTAGCGCATATATTTAATTCGTCATTTGAATCAGGAAAACTGCCTTTTGAATGGAAGTCAGCAAATATATACCCCATATACAAGAGTGGTGATCGATCTTAAGTCAACAATCATCGGCATGTCAGCCTTACCTCCATTTGCTGTAAAATAATGGAATCAATAATCAGGAAGGCAACCATGAAGTTCCTTGAGGAAAACCGATTACTCACAGATCTCCAGCATGGCTTCAGACAGAATTGCTCCTGTCTTCCCAGTTTATTACTCTCAACAGAGCAGTGGACTCGTGCACTTGACGAAAATGTTAGGGTTGACGTCATCTACACTGATTTCAAGAAGGCGTTTGACAGTATCCCACACAAACGTCTCATCTACAAATTATCTGAAATTGGCATAAGAGGAATGCTGCTGACATGGATCGCAGACTTTCCTACAGGTAGATTGCAAACTGTGTTCGTCGATACCTCAAAGTCAACACCTACTCCGGTTCTTAGTGGTGTCCGCCAAGGCTCGGTATTAGGGCCGTTACTCTTCTGAGTGTACATCAACGACTGTGTCGACGACCTGGATTGCAGCGCCATCATATTTGCAGATGATGTTTAATAGTGGAGGGTCATCCGATCTGATTCCGATAGGCACGCACTTCAAGAGGACCTCAACCGTCTTAGCAACTGGTCTGCTCGTTGGCTCTTAAATTTTAACTTTGGGAAGTGTGTGGTCCTAAGACTGCGTACGAGAAGGAACATTGAGGAGGATGATTCGTACCAATACATTCTAAATGGGCAGACCCTTTTGAATAGTTGAGGAACAGAAGGATATCGGTGTTCTAATAAACTCCTCACTTAAACCATCTTCATAGAGTTTAAAGGCAGCTAAACGCGCTACACAGGTCTTCTTTGCGCTCAGACGTGGATTTGTGCAGATTGATAAGGAACTCTTCCAAAACACCTACGGCGTATTTGTTCGATCTCACTTGGAATATGCTGTCCAGGCCTGGCGTCCGTAGTTTAAGAAGGATTATTTACTGCTGGAACGAGTGCAGTCGAGGGCTTCGAAGATTTTCAAGAATCTTAGTCATCTGCCTTACGAAGCCAGACTGGTTGAACTTGATTTGTTTCCTCTAAATTACAGGCAACTGCGCGGTTACCTCATCCAAACCTACTGGATTGTCAGAGGCCTCGAGTGTGCCCTAAGATTTGCTGACTTCCTCGAATTGGCTGGGACGGAACATCTGCGGGGTCATCCCTTTAAACTGCAGAGGAAGTTTGTCCACACGGACGTCCGTCGGAACGCCTTTTCGCAGAGGGTTGATGGAGCATGGAACGGGCTCCCTGACGAAGTGATCCATTCAGAAACTTTTGACACACTTAAATTAAAATTAGAAGCTCATTTTCTGTGAAACTATTTTAAAGATAATGAAGATTGTGTTAGCAGGGGCAGCTTGCGCCTGGCCCACACATATCGATGACCCTACATTTTCATTTGTCAGATTTATCACTATAACCGTTTGGACTATTGACATTTTTGCATGTGATTAGGGAGCTCAAGGGTGAAATCCTACTTCCCTCAATAAAGTGACTTATCTTCTGACGGCCACGTTTCTGTCAGGGCAATTATGTCTGGTGCTTGTTCAACAACAACCGTCCAGAGCTCGCTCATTTTATTGCACAGGCTCTGGAATTTTAAGTACATGACCATTATAATCCGTCTCCTCAGCAATGGCCAGATCTGAGGACAAAAGAAGTCTGCCAATGGATGGACCTCTTCATCACTATGATTTTCGTGTCCCGTATTTGGAGCCATTTTCTCCCTTTAAGGTCCTCCTCTTCAGTTCAAACCTCAGTTCCCTCATTTTGTGTCCTTCCTCCGGTTCAAAATCCGGTTTAAAACCACATCTCTGTATGAGTTACAGATCGCTGTTCTCCGTTCTACAAGGCATGAGGCATGCACTTCATTTTCGAGACTGATTTTAGGAGGCGGCGGTGATGACAATTCATGAGAAACCTTCGCTTTCCCTATACGGAAGGTTTTGCGCACGGTAAAGTATTTTTTCATCTTAAAGGACGGCATTTGAATATGTTTGGAAGATATTCAGGTCATGTTCTTCTCTTTCCTTTGAAATCGAAGAAATTGATTCAGGAACCCCTTTTATGACGACATTACGATTGTGGTCAAGATGTTCGTTTGACAACTTGATGCTCTGATTCACTAAACAGAGCTTCAAAATCAGAGCGAAATAATATTCTGATAGACTACGCTATCTGCATTAGTATTAGCATTTTTGTATGACGCACAGGTTAAGGCCTGGGAATCGTCACAGTAGTTGCCCTGCTGTAATGTGATGTACACAGAGCTGGCGTGTTCACTCTCAAAAACTGGCTGTTAAATGACCGCCCTTAATCAGTTGGCCTTGTGATGGAATGGAGTGACGGCACCCCCTTCCATTTTTTTCAATATAACAACAAGAAAGTAGTGATTTCTAGGTTGATTATCGACGGTTGAAATTATTAAATTTTATTCTGCATTGGATTGAAGACAGGCCAAACTGAGCAATGCAATATTAGACAGAATTCCCTACTATTCAGCTTCTTATTACCACAGTTATAACGGATCTCCGCACCAGATTCATGAAATAATTTTCTGCTACAGATCAGAACCAAAGATTGCACAAAGTAAAAATTAGATTATCTCTGTGAAGGCCATCTTTTGATAACCAAGGTTACAACGTCTACTAATTACGTTATTCGTGACACCGAAATTCCCGTAGACTCCAAATCCACATTTAATTTTGATTAAATGGAGCCGTCAGGGAAAGTCAACCCAATATTTTGACAGATTCGTTCCCCATCCTGCCTAAAAAACCCGCACCCAAACCCTCCAACGTTTATGAGCTTGGCAAAAATGAGAACCCCTTTCAACCGGCTCTGCGAACGTGGCCAAAATTGAACGAGAGAAGAGGAGTCTGAAACAGGGTAAAATTAAAACTAAGATCAACGTTTTTTTACTCAATAGTCTGCGATTCGAACTTAAAAGCAGTTTTAAGTCAAAGGGAGGATACCGAGACCAGACTTTAAACAGGAGCGCAAGAGAAGACATACCCGAAACAACCAGTATGGTATGAAACCAGATTATTTCATTTTTTGCCAATTTGCACGATATTTGAGTAAAAAAAGCATACTTTTTAAACTGATTGGATCATTTTAAGTGCATGCAATGTGCAGGATAGCATAGACCCGGAGAATGAACTCATAACATATCAAATCCATTCTGTACAGTGGAATGCACACCGAAAGGATTTACAACGTAGCACCAGGTGAAAGAATGCTTATTCATTGTTCTCATCAGACGGGCTTGCTGATTAAAAAAATGTTTCCGAGCGTTTAAAAAACTCCGCCAGAGTTTGTTCGGGGTTACACATCAAATATGTATTTACAGTGGTGCTAAATTAACTATAAAAGATCTTTAGACACGCCACTGTACCTTCCAAAAATGCAATTTCGTTGGTTTTTTTACTCTTTAATTCGAAAAATGGAAAATATTCAAAGGGGGTTGACTAGCCGTATCAAGTCCAAGCTATTTTGTTAAAATTGCTCAATTTTATTTGTCAAGGTCTATGGCAGAAGAACATCGTAGCTCGTCTGCGGTTTATTGGCTGTTTGGGCTCCTTTACCTAGTGGCCTGGTGTGTGTGCCGCTTTGTCATCAAGTAATCGCACCTCATTTGCTTGATGGGGCAAGCTACTTCTCGCGAGGAAAAGTTTTGGGAAGCTTGCAGCTATGGCAGAGAATGGATGGTTAGAGATATGATAAAAGAAGGTATTGATGTTAACTGGAAGTCGCATATTGTGAGCTTTATCGTATCATTTACTGGCAATTCTAGCATGACTGCTGTCCGATCCACGCTGCATCCCAAGGCAAACCGGAAATAGTGCGTCTACTTATTGAAGCAAACTGTTTAGTCGATGCTCGAGACATCGTAAGGAAAAGTTATTATTTATCGCCTATTGACAGAACGAAAATACGGCCTTGCATCACGCAGCCATGTCTGGGCACGCGGAAACCGTTGCGTTGCTGCTGAATTCTGGGGCATCTGTCAATGCATCAAACAACCAGTTCTGGACGCCCTTGACGAACGCGGCATACTGGAACCACCCAGACGTCGTTAAATTACTTCTCGATCACTGTGCGGATCCGTTTTGGAGAAACAAAGTAAGTGTTAAGTAACAAAAAGCGCTTATCTTTTGATTTCATTGATTCCTCAGTTTTACTGGAAATTTTTTTGAAAAGTTGCTATTTTCCTAAATGTCTACGCTGATCGCATGCCCAAGACCTTAGATAATTCTCGCGATATTTCGTTTTTAAGTCATATGAATAATACACATGTATGACGAAGTATTTTATCGTGGCCGCCGACAGTTCATTGATCGCTCCTTCCATTCATACGGGCAGCCTTCCTATTTGGAACAGTATTTATTGTTGCCTTATTTCCGTCAATACGTTTTAGGTGACACATTTTAAGGAAGCCTAATTGGTCCATCTAAAATTTGACCTATTCGTACAGAATTCTTTCTTATGAATTTCTTTCCACATGAAACGTTGAAATTTTTCGATTTATTCCATAAAGAAAATCCATCAAAAATGCATATTTTCTGAACTGAAACAAGTATTCAAGGGTCTCTTAGCAGGATTTCAGGCGGGGTATGATTTATTCCGAACATATTTATTCCCGAATTTGGCAGACGGAGCTCAAAAATCTAGCCATAATTCATGAGCTCCTCATCCGTTCCCTAAAGGTTAAACACGTTGTTCGACCTCTGTGGTGTTGGACATTCTGTCCCAAAACTTTTTCAGAATGTATTTGCGAGTTTTCACTGCCAGATGTTTAGAAAGCAAGCTAGAAAATGGAATGATATCGAACACTCTGATTTGGAGTCATTGTTTTTAAATGAGGTAGGCGGCCTAGTTGTGAGCAACTTTTGTATTAAATGCAACAAATTTCCCTGATAGTGAATGTATTTGCATGATAACGCTGCAAGTGTTCTCATCGCCCATGCCCAACCTTGTATGCTCTTCGGTTATATGTAGCCTGTCAAACCCTTCATTTCCTTGAAAAATAGAACAGTATTCGTATTTTGTGCGGCGTCTCTGGTGTTGTACCGACGGTGGCTCATATTCTTTTCATTTTGGGTTGACGCTGGCACTGATGTATAACTGACGCGCTACATGCACACCAAACTCGTCACATAAGAGGGACTTTCCAGTTGTGGGTTTGCATGCAGCTGCTCACTGAACCCTTTAGTTATCCAGCTGACTGATGAGATTAACAATCTCTTCAGCGCATCATCATACTCTTGGAGATGCTTGAAATTTCAGAAGTGCATCCTCTTCCTGCCAGGGCCGTTTAGAAGACTTTCACGTAAAAGTGTTTTATTAAGAGTAGTTAGCATCTTTAGCTCACTCCTCCCTCACAAAATCTGGACTCTCTGACGGCCAATGCTTGCGATATCCGGCCAGCATGCCACTCTTTTGGTATTATATGCGTTTAAGCTCCTCTCCAAACATCGAACGACCAGCACCGTTTGCATCTCTCGTTTTTGAGTCTCGGATAAAAAGGAGCATGTTTGGCATAATTTCGGCAAGCAAAACCTCAAGTAAACAACTCAGCAAATGCCTCTTTACTAGGAAAAAGTCACAGAAATGGTTATCTACCGATCTCATTAGCCTCTCAGAACAAAGCGACTCCATTTTATGGCAGCGAAGAGCCAACTGTCATGCCAGAGGTGTTAGTTACGCCTAGAAGTTTCGGGAAGAGGCCCTATTTTTGTCAGTTAATCTTCGACGCAGATACCTTAGCCTGTGAAGGCATTATTAGAGTGCGGTCGGACAATAATTTACGTGGTTTGACACGTTGAATTCAAATTGAAAATTATTTTCAGCAACCTAGCTCATGAATTCCCTGTCGTACACGATTCTGAAAATATTTTAACTAACCAACGTCTTTGCCATCCATTACATAATCGGTGTGGCCTAAGAAATGCGGCGTTCTTGTCGAGGAGTAAAAAACCAAGGGTCTTTCTAAACTATCATAGGCTTAACTTAGAGGGTGTGTTCCCTCGCAGCTACGTTAGCTATTTTTTAGCGCTACAGCTTCCTGCCACTTAACACTTCTATTCACGGCTGTTCTGTGTCAGGAATACCAAACGCCCCGAGGCCCCTGGTGTCACCGTATATATTTGTTGTTATTTCAATCGCAGTAGGCAAGTTAGCCTTCGTAGTTTTATTTTGCTTAATTAACTACCATAAACAAGTAGACATCAATTTGTCTAATTTCCCTAACAGACGAGCTAATTCAACTCCGCTTCCTGCCACTTAACACTTATATTCACGGCTGTTCTGTGTCAGGAATACCAAACGCCCCGAGGCCCCTGGTGTCACCGTATATATTTGTTGTTATTTCAATCGCAGTAGACAAGTTAGCCTTCGTACTTTTATTTTGCTTAATTAACTACCATAAACAAGTAGACATCAATTTGTCTAATTTCCCTAACAGACGAACTAATTCAACTCCTTGTGTATTTATTGTCGCTAGGCAAAATGCAAGCTTGATATGATAGGCTAGTGGATTAAGCTGAGGCCGTCATATTCAGTTGCATATAAGATAGGAGGCGGTTAGTGACATGTTTTGGACGAAGGATTTAAGCTTTATCAGCTATTTAGTTCAGTACCATTTCCAGTCGGACTTATCTCTAGCATATTATAAATGAGTGTGTTCTGGAGTCAGCTCGGCCGTAGCGCGCAGTTTCTTCCCTGTCAGTGACCAAAGGCGTTTTATACCTGATAGTGCACTAACAGTCAGTTCTAGTAAAATTGTCAACTGGCGGATGAACTGATAGTTCTCAGTGTTGAGATCAGTCTGGCATGGGTTCTACGCATAAACTTTATGATATTCTTTCTTTTCTGAGACCACCTAGCCCCTCCTTTCTTAAACTGTGCTTCCGACAAAATTATGAACCAGGCCGTACGCGGAGCTTGCTAACAAACTTTTCAGTTTTTGTGAACCAGTATATGCGGTTGATGGGCGAACTATCTTATGCAGTTCCCTAACTTCCCTGCTACGAATACTTGTTCTTATTAGCCACAATCAGTGACTGATATCATGCGATAATAATTGAAATTCTGAAAGTCGTTTGCAGCACAATCTCAACGCATTCCCAACACGCCAAGATTTCGGCTTTTGAGTGTCTCTGTTCAGCCATCTGCAAAAAAACCATTCGATAAATTCATACTACTTAAGTAGTATGAATTTATCCTAATGTTTTTTAGACGGCCTTATAAATTCAAATATATTTTGTTGAAAATGTGCAAAAAATATTTATCACTGTAATTTATGTGGAAAAAATCACGTTTTCTTCAAATTTAATGCACTATAAAATGATAGAAGATAAATAGGTTCTTTGGGAAAAAAGTAAACTAATGGTAAATTTTCGACGGGTCATCGTCAGACCTGAGTAAATGGGAAATAACGGTTAACATTTAAAAGGGGCTTGAAAAAATCAATGGTCGTTTTTTGAATGCGCCCATAAGCGGCTGTCGTATGCATCAGTCTATTTTGATTGGCCCTCGTCTCTTCCACTCCTCTCTGTGCCTATTGATGCATGACTCATCGGAGTGCATGGCCTCAAGAAACTATCGGCCTTTTTTGGAGGGCAGACTTCGACGATGCGGTTTTGTCCGAGGCGAAGGTTTGTCCTGTATCAAGGCCAAGCATGGCCACTTGGGATAAATGGTCGCGCCTCTTGACCGCTAGTTGATGTTCGTGGATGCGTGTGAAGGCGGCTCTTCCCGTTTGGCCACAATATAATACTTCTTGGGATGGGTACCTTCCAATTTATACTTACCATAAAATGATATATTTGTTTTTAAAAACATTTTTCATTTCCCAAATAATTTTGAGCGTTTTCAGGCTCGCGTTTGAGGCTCGCAGTCTTCAAGCCATACGCCTTCCGTATAAGGAGAATCATACATAACTCTTTCCCATGAGGGACCTACTATAAAGCGCTCATATTGTAATATTGTATAATTAATCAGGGGTGTCACTAAACGGAGAGCTACGATGCTACTTAACTAGGCTTATAAATCCAAACTTTAAACCAAACTTTACTCTTTCTGAAAGAAGAAGGCGTAATTTAATATTAAATGGAGACATAAGCAACATTTTTGTGCACGTTTTCTATAATATTTATTTTAAATTCATAAGGGCATCGCAAATCAATGCGAAAATCCAAGCTGGTTATGTTTTATTTTTTACTCAGTAAAGTTTTTGCTGCGCTATAATCAAAACTACACCCTCACCCAAGTGGTCCTTCCTTTAAATCTTTCGGTCCGTGCCTGTATCATTGTCAGTGCCGCACAAAAACGTGAAACGCACATCTTCCTTGTCGCCTCATTTCAAGCACTTATTGGTCTCACAAGTTTCGGAACCCCAGGACGCGGCTTATATTTCAGGCGATGGAACGCAAAAGACGGTTTTTAATAGGTCATTTTAGCGTGGAAATAACGTGGCCTCTAAAGCTATTTCCCTATCGATACTCAATTAAACGAAATTGGGTCCTTACACTGCGTCGTTTGCTGCGATGTAACAAACCGGAAGTTATCTGCTCAATGCGCCGAAAAGCAGAGATCCGCTGGTCAGCCTGTTATAACAGATAACGTTCTCCGAGAACGCTATAATCGTAGATGTAAGACGCTGTGAGTGTGAAAAGTTGTCCCGTTACGTCGACGCTCAGAAGGCACTATTCCGTTAGTGTTCACCCTCCGTCACCAGTCGAAAATTCCCTAGCTGGATACTTTCTAGGCTAATTTTCTCTTCGTTCTGTGTGTCGACACTTATCCTTTACCTTCCCCAGTTTCCCCCGTTCACATGAGTGCACGGCCGCTTCACGTCTACGACAGTACTCTCCCCTAAATTCCTTGTGCGAGACTTCTCAACTGACAGCAAAGGTTGTGCGTGTCGGAGGAAAATAGTTCCCATAGCTTTTCCTTCTTTTTTCCCAACATGAAGGGTTTGCCTGGAAATCGCTGTGCCCGTGAAGGTGTCCCCACGGTGCTGCTTCTGCCCAGGTGTGAGTTTCCGGCCTGCGGAACCCTTTTTTCTCTCACGATTATATTCTTTCAGCACGTTAAAGTGTCGCGATCCTAATTCCAGATAGTGGACATCATTAAGCATCTGTGTATCAGTGTCACACTCTGTCTATTGGTTCATCTATCTGAACTGGGAAGATCTTCCCTCTCTTGGGTGTAGAAGGCAAGGGCAGAGGGGATTGCCTGGTCAAAAGGCACATATTTGCTCCGAAATCACAGCTTAAACCAGTTTATAAGCTAGCGGATGCCTTTTTCACAACTTACACCTAGAATAAGTAGAGCAGTTGACCCAATGGCTTAAAGGTCACGGATGTGAATCCCAGGTGGTTAACACTTGGGATTGGGTATGACTGGTTGATGACGGGTAATAAGCCAGAAATGGTTATTCCGGTCTCCCTTGTCTTTGTCGGTTCCATTCCATCATATGCTACACGTCGCTATGCGACCGCCTGCGAGGGCTCTAGTCTGAGCTCCAGGGCACAACGGAACATGCATGTTCCTTAAGCAGATCGGTGAGCCCCACACTATCATCATATTCCCGATCACAACCGACAAAAACAACGAGCCCGTGGCTCAAATGGTAGAGCGTTCGACTCAAATACCAAAGGTCGCGGGTTTGAATCCCAGGTGGTTAACACTTGGGATTGGGTATGACTGGTTGATGACGGCTTATAAGCCAGAAATGGCCATTCCGGTCTCCCTTGTCTTTGTCGGTTCCGAAAATAGAGGTTTACTCGTGAATTTTCAAGCTGTTTACACCAACCCGTCGTCAGACGAAAAGAGAAGTGAGAGTTGGAATTGTCACGCTGGAGGGTTTGGAGTCACAGAGGTTACATCGACAGACTGACGCCATGGGGGATTGGGGGGCCGTGAATCGTGTAACGATTGCTGTCGCATATGAGGGGAGGGGTGCTAAAGTTTTGATAGTAAATCACGTGGTGGGAGATGCAGAATCAGTATGGTTACACTTGGCTGGGCACGGATAAGCAGTTTTTGTTTTAATGTGGACGCAAGTCAGTGGACCGTGCATGCAGATTGACGTGGCGATTGATACTGTTTTTGCCGGAGTGCCAAGCTTCGAGGAATTCGCGTGCCTGTTTGGTGCTAGCCATGACGACCACTTCACTTCCCTCCCAATTAAAGTGGTGGTCGACATCAACGGCGTGCGCAAACACAAGAGACAAGGGATCGCGTCAGCGGATGGTCAGTTTGTATTCGTTTATGCGGGTCCCAAGTCGTCGGCCTGTATGGCCTACGTAAGGGCAAGAGCAATTCGCACATGGAATGTGGTAAATAATATTGGTTTGCTGCTCTTTGGGTACTGGATCTTTAACACAGGATAGTGCTGCCCGGAGGGAGGACGCTGGCTTGTGAGCGATGCAGATGCCAAATCGGTCTAATTGTCGGGTTATCGTTTCCGAAATTCCCTGCATGGCAATGAATGCAATTTCCTCGGTACTACCCCTTCATTAGAATTCCGATACTGTGGTTCACTGTGACTTCGGAGACAGTTTTTCACGAATGTCATCGGGTATTCGTTAGAACAGAATAGTTACAAAAAATTGGTAAGTTCTCTTTTAAGTAGATACTCGCTTTTACAGTTCCGGAAGGCGCGGTGCAAAAGTGCTCGAACGCAGCTTCGTTTGTTGGCAGCAGGATGATTGCTCCCATAGTTGAGGATTATTTCGGCATTGGAGTCTTTTCTGTGGACGCTGGTTGCGAGCTTGACATCACTCAATCTTTGCACAGTGACGTCGAGAAACGAGAGGATGTCGCCTGTTGCTCCTTCGCGAGTGAATTGTAAAAAAGAACTTGCCTATTTATACCAACTATTCCGATCTAATATTCATAATCAATGTTCCTGGTCAGGGATACCCTGCTTAATTGGCTATGAGACTACACATTCTTCTTAAACCACACATCGTGTATCGATTAAGAGTTCCACAGTGGTGGATTGTCTTCGAACCAGATGTTCATTAAAATTTCGTGCCGACCCTCAAAAGTCATGTCCGGATCACCTGACTCCATGTCTTGCACTTATTAATTTCATAAATTATTTCTCGATTATTCCCTGGAGTCCATATACCACATACCGCAAAGAGAAAGCTGGGGGACCCACCGAGGAGCTGAACCCCTCGTTGCTGCGTCACGCAGCAGCAGAAACATCGGCTAAACACGTGTCTGGGCTTTTAGCTGGTACCCATGTCGAAAGTACGGTATAACATTTTTTTGCCATATATATATATATATATACATATATATATATATATATATATATATGGAATGGAACCGACCAAAGACAAGGGAGACTGAATGGCCATTTCTGGCTTATTAGCCGTCATCAGTCAGTCATACCCAATCCCAAGTATGGCACACCTGGGATTCGAACCCGCGACCTTTGGTATTTGTGTCGAACGATCTACCATTGAGCCAGGTGTGCCACACTTGGGATTGCATGACTGGCTGATGACGGCTAATAAGCCAGAAATGGCCATTCCGGTCTCCCTTTCTCTTTGTCGGTTCCATTTCATCATATGCTACACGTCGCTATGCGACCACCTGCGAGAGCTCTAGTCTGAGCTCCAGGGCACAACGGAACATACATGTTCCTTAAGTAGATCGGTGAGCCCCACACTATCATCATATTCCCGATCACAACCAACAAAACAACGAGCCCGTGGCTCAATGGTAGAGCGTTCGACTCAAATACCAAAGGTCGTGGGTTCGAATCCCAGGTGGGCCACACTTGGGATTGGGTATGACTGGCTGATGACGGCTAATAAGCCAGAAATGGCCATTCCGGTCTCCCTTGCCTTTGTCGGTTCCATTTCATCATATGCTACACGTCGCTATGCGACCGCCTGCGAGAGCTCTAGTCTGAGCTCCAGGGCACAACGGAACATAAATGTTCCTTAAGCAGATCGGTGAGCCCCACACTATCATCATATTCCCGATTACAACCGACATCGTCACATGGCAGGTACGCCTGTCGGTCTTCCAGTAAGGCCTTGGCCTTCTGGATGTAGTCTGAGGGCTGACACCAGCA